>CM022539.1:15842912-15866437 GCA_012273795.1 Dendrolimus punctatus
GGATTTGTTGATATTTTGTATTAAGGTCAGTAGGTACTATAATGACCTCACATGGCACTAATTCTTTTATGGTAATACAGGTGACATCACTATGATGACAATATAAAGCATGTACAATATGTTACTGACCTTGAAATAATATCAGTTTATCTCACATGAACAGTTGGGTGATAAATCATATTTCAAGAAATTCTAATAATATGCTTCAAAGTTACTAGTACATATGTGTATCATAGGGGATGATTGCAATCACAAAATGACACCTTTCAAAATAAAATAAATTATTATGTTTAAATCAGAGAAACCATAAAATAAGTTCATGTTTTCCAAGCAGTCATCATGATATTGAAAATATTTGTTATTTGAATTTGTATCTAGAAAGTTTAGTGCATGTATTTTAAATTTGTTTAATTGTTTCTTGATATATTTTTTGGGTCTAAGGAGGAAAGAGACGAGCTGGAGGGTCTGAACCAATGTTGAAATTGAAAATCTCATGGCCAAGCCTAATATACTAGGAGAAATAAAATCAAAGTGTGAAGAGGGCCTATTTGAGATGATCGGATGGGCGAGCAAGTCGGTCGCCCCAAGTACCGGTGGAGGGACAGAGTGGAGGCTGACCTGTGTGAGCTTCAAGTCTTTAACTGGCAAGAAATCGCACAGGACAGAAACAGGTGGTGTGTTCTCGTTTTAGAGGCCAAGACACATTTTGGGTCATGGAGTTATTTTCTTGCTAGTCTCACAAGTTCTCAAAATTGAGTTTAAAGAATTAAACAACAATCGAATTATAAACATAGAACTAAACTATTGCAATAGAATTGATAATTGTATATAGCAGTGTAATTGGTGAACTATATATAATACTAGAGTTTACCCCGCGGCTGCGCCGCGGGTTAACCTCTAGTACGTATCTCTTGTTTAAAGAGCAAGTGCTACAGGTTATATTATATTACAATGTTTTTATGTATTTGCCCACGGAAGATTCACTTCATTTTATATCGCTAATAATATATACTATCCCCCGCCTATCTGTCAACAAAATAAATTACAAAACTTGACCAAAAAGGCCAAAATGGTCTAAATGACCAAAAGACCACAGTGACCGACATGGCTAAAATGACGGAATAGGAAAAAACGACCAAAAAGGCCAAAATAATCAAAATGGTCAAAATGACCAAAGAGGCCAAAATGACCAAATAGGCCAAAATGACCAAAAAGGCCAAAATGACCAAATAGGCCAAAATGACCAAATAGGCCAAAATGACCAAATAGGCCAAAATGACCAAAAAGGTCAAAATGATCAATAAGGCCAAAATGACCGATTAGGCCAAAATGACCAAATAGGCCAAAATGACCAAATAGGCCAAAATGACCAAATAGGCCAAAATGACCAAATAGGCCAAAATGACCAAATAGGCCAAAATGACCAAAAAGGTCAAAATGGTCAATAAGGCCAAAATGACCAAAGAGGCCAAAATGACAAAAGAGGCCAAAATGATCAATAAGGCCAAAATTACCAAATAGGCCAAAATGACCAAATAGGCCAAAATGACCAAAGAGGCCAAAATGACAAAAGATGCCAAAATGACCATATAGGCCAAAATGACCAAATACGCCAAAATGACCAAAGAGGCCAAAATGACCAAATAGGCCAAAATGACCAAAGAGGCCAAAATGACCGAAGAGGCCAAAATGACCATATAGGCCAAAATGACCAAAAAGGCCAAAATGACCAAATAGGCCAAAATAACCAAAGAGGCCAAAATGACCAAATAGGCCAAAATGACCGAATAAGCCAAAATGACCAAATAGGCCAAAATGACCAAATAGGCCAAAATTACCAAAAAGGCCAAAATGAAAATTATCCCTTGTCCATCCTCAGTATTTAATTTACATACGTGCCGAATTTCAGCCAAATCGGTCTAGTAGTTTTTCCGTAAAAGCATAACAAACAAACAGACAAATATCATTTTATCCCAGAAACTATCCCATTTTTCGGGATAAAAAGTATCCTATGTTCATCCTCGGTATCGAAAATATATATATACTGAGTTTCAGCCAAATCGGTCCAGTAGTATTTACGTGAAAACGGAACAGACAGACAGACAGACAGACAGACAGACAGACAGACAGAGTTACTTTCGCATTTATAATATTAATAGGGATTAGTGGCACTAGATAACCTATGTTCAAACACTTGAACAGACTAATAATTATCTTATTTTATAATGATTATGGATATTGGATATAATAGACTTGATTATAATGTACCTAGCTTGACATGTCGCTCCGCTTTCATTTTTTTATTCATATTACATTTAAAATTACAAAAAGTATTCTATACCCATATTCAAGTTATATATGTCACAAGACAATAATAATTATAAATATAGTTACATTATAATCTATCTTTTGATGGCTTCTGTGGTTAAGCAGGCTAAGCCTTTGCCTGCTTACCTCACTGCAACACAGAGGCTCTGGGATCGATTCCTGGTATGGTAAATTTCAGAAACGAATTTTATCCATTATTTATTATGATCTGGGTGTCTGGGATCGGCCCCAGAGTGGTCCATTGTATATTACCCATAGCACAAGTGTAACTTGCTTAATTAGGGGATATACAGTGTGTGTGTGTGTTTGTCTGCCGATTTATTATCTTACCAGATTGTAAACTGCTGAAATAATCTGAGTTAAGCATTCTGCTTACAATTGAATGTATTATTTTATGGTAGACTAGAGTTTACCCCGCGGCTGCGCCACGGGTTAACCTCTACTGCGTGTCTCTTGTTTATAGAGCAAGTGCTACAGGTTATATTATATTAATTTTTTATGTATTTGCCCACGGAAGATTCACTTCGTTTTATATCGCTAATTTACCATCCCCCGTCTATCTGTCAACAAAATAAATTACAAAACTTGACCTAAAAGGCCAAAATGGTCTAAATGACCAAAAGACCACAGTGACCGACATGGCCAAAATGACGGAATAGGCAAAACGACCAAAAAGGCCACAATAATCAAAATGACCAAAAAGGCCAAAATGACCAAATGGGCCAAAATGACCAAATAGGCCAAAATGACAAAAAAGGCCAAAATGACCAAATGGGCCAAAATGACCAAATAGGCCAAAATGACCAAATAGGCCAAAATGACCGAATAGGCAAAACGACCAAATAGGGCAAAATGACCAAATGGGCCAAAATGACCAAATAGGCCAAAATGACCAAATAGGCCAAAATGACCAAATAGGCCAAAATGACCAAATAGGCTAAAATGACCAAAAAGGCCAAAATGATCAAATAGGCCAAATGACCAAAAAGGCCAAAATTACCAAATAGGCCAAAATTACCAAAAAGGCCAACCTGAAAATTATCCCTTGTCCACCCTCAGTATTTAATTTACATACGTACCGAATTTCAGCCAAATCGGCCCATTATTTCTTCCGTAAAAGCATAACAAACAGAAAGACAAATATATTTTTATCCCGGAAACTATCCCACTTTTCGGGATAAAAAGTATCCTAAATTCATTCTCGGTATCGAAAACATATATATACTGAGTTTCAGCCAAATCGGTCCAGTAGTTTTTACGTGAAAACGGAACAGACAGACAGACAGACAGACAGACAGACAGAGTTACTTTCGCATTTATAATATTAATAGGGATCATCATTCATCTATGGACATGAAATTGTCAAATTGTGAAATGGCATGTGATGGAACATACCTCTCATGCTGGTTGGTCAGGCTGACTAACAACCATAAGCAGTAGTTTTTTTAGTGTCCATAGAGTCAAATGAACTTAATGCACTTCAAAAATTGTGACTTGAGCTATGTATTAAGTATTTAGTAGGTAATCAATAATTCTGACATAATAAGTAAGAAAATTAGAAAGTTTTTTTAGATTATAATATATTGAAAAATAATACATTAAATTGGAAGCAGTACCTATTTCCAATTAAAAAAATATTTACAATCTCATTGGATAGATTATAAATTTGACACTGACATATACATACTGAATTTTTTATAGTTTATTTTATATTTGTGTGTATAAAAAATTAATGCTTATTTTACAGAAACTTGTATTTTCCAGATATTGTATGATCATTTGGGTGTGGTTTACATATATGTCCCGTAATCATAAGTAATGAGCGGGGGAGGGGGGGGGGGGGGGGGGGGGGAGGAACTTACCCCTTCTGCAACTCCTATGTGGCGGAAATGTATAGTTCCTGAGTTATTAATGTTTTTGTCAATCTAACCTCCCTTTTTTTTGCTTTTCACTAATATTTCACTTATATATAACATAAATAGTGAATGGTTATCAGTCGGTTTTGGCTTAGTCGCTTTGGTCTACACAAAACCTAACCTAACCGACTGTTTAAAAGTCCACATATTTAAATTTTCGGATACATAGGTCTCCTATTTAAATAAATCCCATCAAAAAAACGGTTAAAAGGTAATCCCTATTAATATTATAAATGCGAAAGTAACTCTGTCTGTCTGTTCCGTTTTCACGTAAAAACTACTGGACCGATTTGGCTGAACCTCAGTATATATATATTTTCGATACCGAGGATGAACATAGGATACTTTTTATCCCGAAAAATGGGATAGCTTCCGGGATAAAATGATATTTGTCTGTTTGTTTGTTATGCTTTTACGGAAAAACTACTGGACCGATTTGGCTGAAATTCGGCACGTATGTAAATTAAATACTGAGGATGGAAAAGGGATAATTTTCATTTTGGCCTATTTGGTAATTTTGGCCTTTTTGGTCATTTTGGCCTATTTGGTAATTTTTCCTTTTTGGTCATTTTGACCATTTTGATTATTTTGGCCTTTTTGGTCATTTTTGCTTATTCCGTCATTTTAGCCATGTCGGTCACTGTGGTCTTTTGGTCATTTAGACCATTTTGGCCTTTTTGGTCAAGTTTTGTAATTTATTTTGTTGACAGATAGACGGGGGATGGTATATATAATTAGCAATATAAAATGAAGTGAATCTTCCGTGGGCAAATACATAAAAATGTAATATAATATAACCTGTAGCACTTGCTCTTTAAACAAGAGACACGCATTAGAGGTTTACCCGCGGCGCAGCCGTGGGGTAAACTCTAGTAGGGTATAAACGACAAAAACTAAATTGTTCAGGAGCAGTTTAAAATTTCAGAAAAATGGAGATAACTTTTTCATTTCTTGTCATATCCTGAAAATGGAAACAGCTCTAGAATAAAAAAAAAATAAAAGCATTAAATGGTAGTTTTATTTATTTGATTCCAAGTTGTTTTATGTGGTTTAATGTGGCTTAAATCAATTGATCTTATTTTCTTTATGGAGTAATTCGGCATAAGTTACATCTACATTGAAAAAAAAACGAAGGGTAGAGTAGACTTAGCTACATTTGACATCCTTATATCAAGAGGTAATAGGGCATAAGTCACATGACTGCAGAATAACATAAAAGGGTAAAAAGTATAAGTGGTAATTCTCATTATTATACCAAAAGGTAATGGAGCATAAGAAACAGTGTTTAGCAAAAAAATCAGTAGGATGTTTGTAAACTTGAACTTGTAAATGGTAGTAGGGTATAACCGACGCTTAATGTCTTTGACGACAATGGTAAAGAGGCATTAGTTCCAGCTTTCAAAACAGGTACTAATGGTAAACAGTAGTATACGCCTGGAGCCTTTATGGCAGTAAAAAGTAAATATTACCGACTATAACCCAAAAGTGATGCCATTTTTACAGAGGTACAAGCGCCTTGAGAGTAAAAAAGGCCCAAAATTTGGTTGGTTAAATGAAATGACACTTCAAAAACGCAGTTTTTTGCTTGGGCATAAACGACACGAAAGTCATCGTAGAGCCATGGGAGTGAGCGCATTCGAAAGAGCGTAAAATTTTAAGTAGGATGGCATTCATAACTCGTTTTCGACCAAAATGTCACTTATACCCTATTACCTTTTAACCGTCAATATGTATTTTTTCCACTCAAAACCAATTTCAGTTGTTATAAATAAGTCTTAAATATATTCCTAAACACATTAACCATTAAAATCATCTAGGAAATCATCCGGAGATATATATGTAAACCCAACCCGATCATTTCATCACCATAATGAAAGTATATGTATATACACAAAATTTGACAACAATGAATTTAAATCTTTTAGGACTGTGAAGAAGAAATGAAACCCCGAAACAAAGTTCTGTTTATATTAATGTCACATTAAAGTAAGAACAGTCTATAAAAAAATGTATAGGTATTACCTAGTTACTCTTCCGTTTTAACTGTAGTAGTTTAAATTGGGTATTTCTATAAGATGTCCTTTTAATTTAGAAACTACAAGTTATGCCATATGCTTTATTACTTCAGAAATCAATCAATGGTATGTCAGGTAAAACTTATAGTTCTGCAGACATAAAAAAAAGTTGTAAATATATTGTCAATTAGTCACACTGAAAGCTCAAGAAAGCAGCCTTTAATGACTGTGTTAGAGAATTATAATAATTGTTTGTAGATATTTTCGAAAAGCTGGTAATAAATGAAAATAATGTATTTGGGAAGTCGATAATTTATACGTACTTCACCGGTGTACTCCTACCGACGGGGGTTTTACGCCCTGACTTCTGATGCGAGTGTTCTTTGCTCTCGAGACAGTTTTCATGATCACAACTCGATCGTAAGAAGGGAGTCTTCGAACGAGACCTTGACCTAATTTCACTAACGGTCGGGTTTTCCATTTTCCACAATTATTATTTTCTTCTTAAAACTCTGTCCGCTACCACTTTATTTCATAGTTAAATTTTAGCTTACAACCACTTGTATATAAAATTCATTCAATAAAAAAACTTGTTACACAAGAAGATCTATTTCTGTGGCTTCTGCAATGCCGCCAAAACTAACGTAACGTCTCGGTGACTTTTAATCACAGTTTTAAGGTTATATAGTAAGCTATTAAATTAATATACATAATTAATTTATATATTCATAAATATTCTAAGAAAAAAACTGATGCACATTAATTGTACGCAACGCAAACGCGTTTAACAAATGTAAAGTTTCGTAACTCACGCACGCAAACATAAACTGATGACGTCATCATTTTTCAAAAACATGTTCACAATAGTTCGCCTCAATAGCAGGCAAAGAAGTTAAGTTCATACAGCCTTATCAGATGTCAATTTTCACAAAATATCAGTCGAAACATATTTTTCAAGTTTTAATTTTTTTATTATATTTTGCTCATTTCTTTTTAACCGACTTCGAAAAAGGAGGATGTTCTCAATTCGTCGGGATCTTTTTTTGTTTGTTTTTTTATGTATGTTCACCGATTTTCCGTGATTTATGATCCGATTTACGTGATTCTTTTTTTGTTCGACGTGGAATAGCTTCCAATTGGTCCCCTAAAAATTTTACATAGTTTGGCCTAGTAGTTTTCATTTTAGGAACATTTTTTATTAAAAAAAATCCTTTTCGTTTCATATGTACGCCGATTACTCTGAGATTATGATTCGATTTACGTGATTCTTTTTTTGTTCGACGCGGAATAGCTGTCATGTGGTCCCCTAAAAATTTGACATAGTTTGGCCCAGTAGTTTTCATTTTACAAAAACTAAAAAACTAAAATGTATAAAATAACTTATTTCTAAAGCCATTATTATTAATATATATTAGTTTTAGAAGTCGGTTTTTTTTAACGAAGTTTTTATTTTTTATTTCATATTCTACTTTACTTATATTTTAATTTTTCCACATTCTTACATGTTTATACAATATTTTTCATAAAATATTGTTTATAAAACTATGGAAGGTACTACTACCCTCCATATATAAAACATAAATTAATAAAAAATATTTAAATTATTAATAAAACGTCGTCTTTATAAAATTGTTCATGAAAAATTATTTAACAATATCGTTCATAACAACCGATATATCGCTCATAAATATCCATATTAAAATATCAATATTCTATTTCCGCAAAATCACCTTAGCGAAAGATCAGCCGCTGGTTAATAACGAGTAATTGGCTGAGCTAGAGCTAGATTCACTTTTCCACTTATCCGTTGTCATTTGTTTTTCGACTTGTCCGGTACGATTCTTTTTTCAATTTGTCCGTTGAAGTTTCACTTCTGATATGTGTCCCAGCACACATTTCGATTTTTTTAGAGGTGGGCGATTATACTTAGTTATATAATCGAATTACATTGAATTACCAATCTTGATAATCGATTATGAAATAAGTTACTAATTTGTTTTCATTATCGAATGAGGTTACTAATATTAGTACTACTAATGAAATCGTTAAAAAAAGTTGAAAGTTGAGCAAGACATTGAAATGTTGGTATTAGTAACATCCAATACGAACATTTCAATGTCTCAACTTTTTTCAACGATTTGATTAATAATATTAGTTGTAATATCATTCAATACTATTAGTAACATTCCAACTACAGCGAGTTGGTCTTTGCGTCGTCTCGTTTTCGGTGGTGTGAGTGGCTAGCGTATTTGTTTTTGGTGGAGTTTTATAACGGTAAGTTTACATGTATGTATATGTAATGTTCTCGAACACTTACATTTACAAAAATAAAACTACTATAATCGGATTTCGGAAAAATCTAACATATATATGCCATAAAAAGTAGTTTTATTTATTTATGTTTAAGTACGCTTGCTATATCTACACAACTGTAGCCGCAGACGTCCGATCACCACGGCGGCCGCTCACAAATTGTTGCGGACAGAATCACTCCGCTGACCTCACCCCCGTAAAGCCCGTGCGACCACGCCCCGCCTACCGCGGGGACATAGCTCGCTCCGTTAGCTGCTAAGCGTCTGCATTTTTGTAGTACTTTAGTAAGCGCGGAGCGAGCCTACATCATGCATTCCTGAACTGCAATTCAAACACACAACATTGTTTCACTTCTACCTGAAGACCTCTAAACAACTAAATAAAATTGAAGTGTCTGTTTCTAATTTCATATTAACAGCTTTTCACTAAATGCATATTATGAGTATTTACGGTACGTACAACGTAAAATCATCTTTTTAAATTGTTATCTGTGTTTGTTCCGGATAGTTCTCAGAAATGGGACGGGCTTTTGACGCGACTTTTACTCAACTGGTATAACTCGTGCGCGATAAGTTGGGACTTGAGCGCTGTAACGTCACCGACGCGTTCGCTCGCTCGTATGGCGTTGTTAACCCTCAACAAGCAAGAGCTGACTCACAAATATCTCATAATCGCCCACCTCTACTTTTGTAAATTCTGTAAAATATGTAAAAACTGTTTTGGGATTTTTTTCAGTTTATTTTTGGGATTTTGAGGTGAATTAACCTATTCATCTGGCAGCACTGCAAACTACAAACGTCAAACGACTCAAACGAGTAACGAGTAGTGTTCACACAGAGTACATTATATCGACGGTTAAAAGGTAATAGGGCATAAGCGACATTTTGGTCGAAAATGAGTTATGAATGCCATCCTACTTAAAATTTTTCGCTCTTTCGAATGCGCTCACTCCCATGGCTCTACGATGACTTTCGTGTCGTTTATGCCCAAGCAAAAAACTGCGTTTTTGAAGTGTCATTTCATTTAACCGACCGAATTTTGGGCCTTTTTTACTCTAAAGGCGCTTGTACCTCTAAAAATGGCATCACTTTTGGGTTATAGTCGGTAATACATTTTTACTTTTTACTGCCGTAAAGGCTCCAGGCGTATATTACTTTTTACCATTAGTACCTGTTTTGAAAGCTGGAACTAATGCCTCTTTACCATTGTCGTCAAAGACATTAAGCGTCGGTTATACCCTACTACCATTTACAAGTTCAAGTTTACAAACATCCTACTGATTTGTTTGCTAAACACTGTTTCTTATGCTCCATTACCTTTTGGTATAATAATGAGAATTACCACTTATACTTTTTACCCTTTTATGTTATTCTGCAGTCATGTGACTTATGCCCTATTACCTCTTGATATAAGGATGTCAAATGTAGCTAAGTCTACTCTACCCTTCGTTTTTTTCTATGTAGATGTAACTTATGCCCAATTACTCCATAAAGAAAATAAGAGCAATTGATTTAAGCGACATTAAACCACATAAAACAACTTGGAATCAAATAAATAAAACTACCATTTAATGCTTTTATTTTTTTTTATTCTAGAGCTGTTTCCATTTTCACGATATGACAAGAAATGAAAAAGTTATCTCAATTTTTCTGAAATTTTAAACTTTAAACTGCTCTCCTGAACAATTTAGTTTTTGTCGCTTATACCCTATTACCTTTTAACCGTCGATATATACTGGTATAGAGTCAACAGTCATAATATATACACTCTATCGGTATACGACACAATACAAAGGCAAAAACCGTCCAGGGCGTCTAGTATTATTTTGATTATTATATTAGACTTTTGGAAATTGCGGGAGTTAATAATTTAACTCCTGCAGTTCCCAAAAGCCTCTTCAAAAAATGTTTATTTTTAGTAAATAAAACAACAATTTAGCGGTAGCGTGATTTATTATGTTTCCTTTTATTAAAATATTCAAAGGCATACATTTTTATAACATCATTTGTATCCACATCTAATCTGCTGCCGTTAGGATGATTAACTTACAAGTTTTACCGCATCTAGGCACACAACAACCTCTTTCAGAAGAAGCCATAATCCAAGTCAACCATGCACATTCTTTATCTGTCGAGTTTGCCCAATACAATATTCCGTATTTTAGTGTGGAACCTACATAAGCATGATAAGCACTTATAAGTGCCTCTTTGTTTGCCACTTTTTCTAACATGTACAGTGCATATGAAAATCTAGCCAGTTTTGTACATATATTTTCCACATGTAATTTCCATGAGAGCCTTTCATCAATATGTATCCCTAAAAATTTTGTAGATTGTATGTCGCTAATTCTCGTCCCATTATAACTTATATTAATATTGTCAAAATTAGAATTTTTGTTTTTAAATGTCATAATGTGTGTTTTGTCCAAGTTAACTTTAAGATTATTATTGTCTAACCAGTCCACTACAGTAGCGAGGGAGTTATTTATTTCACTTTCTAGTTTATTATCATTATTGTCCGTAAAAATAATAGTACTGTCATCAGCAAAAAGGACCATGGGGTGATTTATAACCTTAGGAAGATCGTTTATGTAAATTAGAAACAATAATGGTCCTAATATACTTCCCTGAGGCACTCCGAATTTGACATGTCTAAGTTCAGATTTGTATTTTTTTTCAATATGAGTAATTCTATCTAGTCTTGTAATTTCTGTGTATTGATTTCTGTCAGAAAGATATGATTTTATTAATTCTAAGGCATTTCCTCGTACACCGTACATTTCTAATTTGTCTAATAATGTACCATGGTCGACATGATCAAAAGCTTTCGTCATGTCCATAAAAAGGCCAACTGCGCGTTTTTTATTATCTAGAGCTGTGAGGATAATTTGCAAAAAGTTTAAAATAGCTGTGTCTGTAGATTTTTCTTTTTGAAAACCCTTTTGTTCTTTTGCTATTACATTGTTCTTTTCAAAGTAAGATACCAGTCTGTTATGGATGGCTTTTTCAATAATTTTGGATATTATAGGTATTAAGGCAATAGGTCTATAACAACGAATATCTTCTCTATCTTGTTTTTTGAATAATGGTATAACGATATGTCTTGCAAATACATAAAAACATATCAAATATTTCTTAAACAAGTATTAAAACAACTGCGTATAACGAAACATATTATTTTCTTTCATTTGGTGTTTAATTTGAGTACAGTGACATCTACTGCAATAAGTACCTAATAGAACGCAAAAAATCTCTAAGAAAAAATAATTTGCACTGAGTGTTATGACACTGGTGTTCAGTTGTTCACAGAATATACTTTGTATTAAGCGGCAGATTAAAGCTATGATTTTTCTGTTTTATCTTTAACCAATTTCTAAAATCTTTGTGAAATGGATATGAATAAAATGTTTCAAAAAATCGAAGAGTTAAGTGTGGAGAGAAACAAACGGGATGAATTACGGCAATTTTGTTCTGAAAATATAGAGCAGGTACTATGTTTTATAAGTAGTATTTCAACAACAAACTTCTGTGAAAGTTTTTAGACTGCAAAATATTTATATTTTCTTGCAGGTTTTACATGGATTACCACTTAAGATTTCGAATAATGATGGGGAAAATATATTAAAATGTTTATTGCGAGTTTTTTCGGATACCTCAGCCTCATTTGATGTAATCAAAGTTAAGGTAAATAACAAATTGTTATAAAAATAAATAGTATATTAAGACAAATTTATTGCTCTTTCTGTTGAGCAGCTTATAAAGGAGAAAACTAAAGGTTAAACTTTAGATTAGTGGTTACTGAATTTCAAGTAATGGAGGGGGGGCAGAGGAGGGATTGGGGAGGAGTACTTATCCCTTGCAAACCCCATGTCAAGGAGACATGTAGTTCTTGAGATATTATTTTTTTCATTTGTCTGGTATATTGTGACAATAGGTACTAGTCTGTTCTGGCACTCGCCAGCTGTTTCCGCAGAATGTTTGCTTCACTCGCTCGGCTCATGCGTTTTGGTTCAAAGTCTAACATAACTTATAATATATAATAATAACAGCCCATAAACGTCCAACTGCTCGGCTCAGGCCTCCCACTAAAGGGGGGGGGGGGGGGGGTGTGTGTGGATAATATACCTGCCGCATTTGTACGGGCGGGTTTGAGACATCGGTTATCTCAATGTGAAGATTGCAACACAATGTTTTCCTTCACATTTGTTAGCACATGGTAATTGTAACAATATGCACATTAGCTCAAAAAAATGCCTAAGTGGTGCATGCGTTTCGGCCAGGATCAAACCTACACCCTTTTTGGGTTTGCGACACTTGCACTAACCATTACACTACCATGACTTGCATAACCTTACTTAAGTCACTATCATAGTCACTGGTTGTAACTTTCGACTGGAACCCACAAGCCAAGCGAGTGTACTATGGCAGCGGTCACTGAGTGTTACAACAGATTTGTAACCATGTCGCAATATATATGCAAAAAAACACATTTTTGTATTTAAAAATTAATAAACTGATTCAAAACTTGTTTAAGCTCATGCCACTCTGTGTAAAAGTGCAAATATTATTATTATTTTATAGTAAAGGGGTCGCAACATAAAAATTACTAAGAACAACAAACTAACATGCACCAAGTAAAATTTTTCTTTTGTCTTACAGATCATCAACATAACACTTAAAACAATGAGGAGGCAATCCACATCCTTGAACCATTGTGAAAAGGTGATGAGTTGGCTTCGCTTAGAGATACACAAGTTGGATGTTCAGGACCTGGTGAGAATAAGCAATGAGAGTGTTCAGTCCATTGTTGATGACAGTGATGTTAATTTGATGTAAGTGTCAGAGTTCTATACTGATACAAGACCTTTTATTAAGAGCCAATTACATTTGCTTTACATTACCAAAATTTGTCATAAGTGATCTTAAAACTTAACCGATTGTAGGATGAATAGTAGGATAAAGGAATCGGCCATAATACAGTTGTGGAAAGTAAATGAGTTATTTGTAAAGGATGATTACATTGAACTACCTATAGAATTCAAAGGCTTTAGTGCAGGAACTGGGAACTGACTTGTACCATTTAAATAAAGCCAGTAGCTATTTACACAATGCCAGCACTGGTTTCCTTCGAATTTTCGATTTTGAATATAAGAGTGCTTCGTGGCAAAGGCTTGCTCCAGCTCATGCCAGTGCTGGTTGTCTTGGGTAGCACATTGCTAGTAGGGTCCAGCAGTAAACCTAACCTCTTCCTTCTAGTGCTTGTTCTGTGCACTTGTAATATTTTGCTGGTTTTATGCATAACATTGAAGATACAAAATACCGTTTTGCACTGATCCACTTTATGCCTCATGACATTAAACCAGAATATTTTATGCTTCTATTGAGACCTGGCGGAAGCAGCTGCTTACATAATTGAAGACATGAGTGGATGAAGGTGATAAGTCGCATAATTCCAATTCTGAGTAAATCGAGATAAAAGTTTTACTTTTCTTTGAAACTGAACTGAACTTAACACATTTAGCAACTTTTTATTGTTTAAATATGCCTTATATTTATAGTCTAAGGTCTGTAGTCATTTGGTATCGACTTATAACATTGTTCTACGCAAAAAGCAAAAAACTGAATATGCGACATATCACTTTCATCCACTCACATCTTCAATTGTAACCGACACAATTAGCTGATTTAGGTAAAATGTAGCCATACCAGCATAAGTGACTCTCTTGAGTTTTTTATTGTCCAGCAGACAGTGTGATGGCCCACCTGATGGAAAGCGGTTACCAATGCCTATGGACAATCGTAACACCAAAGGTACTACAAATGTGCTGCTGCCAGGGAGACTGGAATCTGGTTCAGTCAAAACACAACTCAATGTTGTTTTGCTGGCATACTTCAGACCAGGGGTGGTAGCCATCCAGATAGGCATATATCTTACCACCTGGCAGTGGCTTCTTTTTCGCCACTTACATACAGCAGAAAATTCTATCATTCTCTGTTCCTACACGGCTAAACTTGCTGCAGTTTATCTGAAACCTTACGGAAGGGTCCTGTGGTTGCAGTTCTTCCTAATATGGTTCTTCTATGTGTACTCCACACATCTACTGCATCATATTTAACTCCATAACTAGGTTTTTCATGTGTCACTTGAGTGCAGAGAAAAATAAATTTAAACTATTTGAATAAACTTACTTTTTCAGTTGGCGATTCATACTACCAGACGCAATTAAGGGAATCCTCACCCATACTACAATTAAGCACTGTGAGTCAGAGATGACGAGTGAAGATTACAAAGAACAGTGCATTCGGACATTGTGCCAGTGCCAGTGGAAGCTTAGACAGATAGTCCCACTTGTTTCTATGTTTGGGTAAGTTCAATTCACCTACTGCAACTTTATTATATTTTTTATAATATTAAAACACGCATTTATCAAGAATACTGAAAATGATTTATTATAAATAAAGTATCTTTAATGATAAATGATTTCTTCCCAATGCTCTAAAGCAGGGATTCCCAAATTGGTTGATATCGATCCCCTGAGGTCAAAATCTGTTTCGCAGGGGTCTACATAACCCCCCAGGGGGTGCCGCCCTGGACTCCCCTCCGTCCAGGAAGCGGTACAAGGGGATGCGTCCCCGGGGCCCCGAGCGGCCACTGTCACATTCCCCCCTTCACTCCGTGACAGTGGTGTCCCACCTTTCCGCCTCCTCATCCTAAAAGCCTTCCCTTCCTTCCAAACCTCCTCCCAAAACACTCTTCCCTTCCGAAGTTAGGTGGCCTCCCCCGACTCCGACCGCTGACGCTGCTGTAGGCGCGAGGCGGCGGGCAAAAGGGGAGGAAGGAGAGGGAGGGGTGATGGCGCAGGAGCAATCCTCGCAGCCTCCCCCTCCCCCTATCGCGAAGCCCCCCCCGCCGCTGACGCTGCTGAGAGCGCGAAGCGGCGAGGGGAGGAGGAAGGAGAGGGAGGGGTGATGGCGCAGGAGCAATCCTCGCAGCCTCCCCCTCCCCCTATCGCGAAGCCCCCCCCCCCACCACTGACGCTGCTGAGAGCGCGAAGCGGCGAGGGGGGAGAGGAAGGAGAGGGAGGGGTGATGGCGCAGGAGCAATCCTCGCAGCCTCCCCCTCCCCCCTATCGCGAAGCCCCCCCCGCCGCTGACGCTGCTGAGAGCGCGAGGCGGCGAGGGGGGGAGGAAGGAGAGGGAGGGGTGAAGGCGCAGGAGCAATCCTCGCAGCCTCCCCCTCCCCCACCGAAGGAGGATAGCGCCCGTGACTCCTGGCAGCCACGGGCGGGCGGCAGCGGGCGTCGAGGTCTGGGGGATCAGAGAGACCTCCGCCCGCACTAATGCCGCGAGAGGGCGCGAGAGGCAGCCGCGCGTCCCTCTCAGGGCCGGGGAAACGTCACTCCCCGGCCCGCACACAGGAGAGGCCGCCTCTGTTTACGAGGCGGTCAGCCGCTGCCGGGGTTGCGGGTTAAGCTCGCGCATGTACCGTGACCCCGGCACTAGGCGGAAGAAGGCTCCCATGAGGTTTTAGTGGGTATACCGGCGCCGGTCGTATTGATTAATCGGCGTCGGGGAGCCCCACATACCGGCCGCGCAGATCCCGCGCGCGGCCGACGATGCGGCAACGCATTTCCACATGTAAAAAAAAGGGGTCTACATAAACGAAAACTGATTTTGTGGGTTGAGAAGGTCTAAAAATCGACATGTATAATTAACACAAGTTCTTATTTGAAATTTTCGAAATACTGTATCAGCTGTGTTACGTGTACCAACTTGTTATAAGAATGACTAATATATTTGCAAAAAGTACCATTGCTGTAATTTTTTTTAAACTCAAGAAGTTAAGTGTGCAAAACTTCCTATATTTACTGAATTTTATGTCTATTTAAGTTTTAATAAGAAAATGATCTCAAGTTTACTGACTTAAACAACTGCAAAGTCTTTAAAATGGCAAGTATTTTGTACCAATACCAAAAAAGCTAGATTAGGATTTTCAAAATAAATTTTCTGTGGGGGTTTGAAGTATTACTTCGTTTTGGAGAAGGGGTCTCTTGCACAAAATAATTTGGGAATCTCTGCTCTAAAGGAGGGACAAACATATATCTAAACCAAGTAACTTTTATATTATTATCAGTCAAATCAGTACAGCCGTTTTTAAGTTATAAATAGTGTAACACGACTTTCTTTTATATATGTATAGATTTTTTTATCACTAGAATCATGAAGCACAGGAACAACATATATACCACACTGCCTTTAGTGTAATGATTATAACTATTCGGTTTCTAGAGATATGCAATTGAACCAAAATGACCACAAGCAACTCATCAACAAGATTTGTTCCTACATCTCTAATATTCCGCCAGACTCGTTGCCACCACTAGTGCACCAATTAGTAAGGTATGTATGTATAACTTTGGTCATGTTTCTTTTTTTAATATACATACTTATTCTCACGCCGGTTTCTAATTGGGGTAGGCAGAGACGATCGATCTCCGCGTGCTTTGATGCTGAAAAACATTTTTCGCTTCTTTATCAATTTTGCTTGAAAGAAAGAAAAATATTTATTTAGACTATTTACTACAATAAAAACCACTTGAAATATTTAAATAAAAACAAATAAGTAAATGTAGTTCTAAATTGGTCATAGCTCAGCAAAATTGCTGGTTAAAATAACCAGCACTGATCTTCTGCTAGGACCATCTGTGACATAATTACACGAACACAGGTAAATAAAAAAAAAGAGATATGAATTGAATATACAAAAATTGAGATTGAATTAGAGAGAAAAAAACCATAAACAATAACTTACTATATAATAATAACTAACTATGTTTATTCATTATTTATAAAAGACTAAATACATATTACTTATATAAATTGACTATGTTATCTATGATTTATAAAATTAGAAAGACCGAGAGAGAAGAACTTGTCTAAATGATACAACATTTTACACACACTGACATGACTAACACAGTCAGGATAGATCAGGCACTGCTTAATCTTTTAATAAAAAGTATATGTCCAAATTAATCTAAAATTAGATCTGAAATAAAATGAACTGCATTAATAAAAAAATCATAGTCATCATTAGAGAAACAAAACACATAGTCACTGCTCACTAACCAATCGGATATACTACGGACAAGCTTTATCGTGCACACTACCACTAGGTCAAAAAATAGAATCCCGTCCTATTAAACTATCCTAGCTTGAGACACTATCTTATTAATTTTATCACTAGCTTACTAGCCTAGAAATGAGGCTAGTTTTGTATACACTAAGCCAGAGTTAATAACTTACTGGCTGACTTGCACTAGCTTGAAAAACTAGCCTCGTGTAACCTGAGCATTAGGGATAGTTATTACTTGCTGAAACAACTCAAACAACATAGTTATTTAAAATCAATATAATATAAGAATAGAAGAAATACGGTAGAATACAATATAAATAAGTTAAGTTTTCTTACATTGTATTCAATAGTATGTAATTTTATAATTGTGTTAATTGTGTCGAGATGTGCCGTAATTATATGAATAATAAACTTATATAATATAATATTTTAGATCTATTGAACTTTTAACAATGTTTTTGAATAGTAAATACTGTCTTCACAATCCGAATTCGATTTCAAAATCCCTAATAATTATGAGAATATTTAAATCTTAAATTGCAGGTTTTGTGAAAAACGTAACATGGAAATAGTGCTGGCTCACTTGAGTTACTACTTCACAATTAGATTGTACAGCAAGCTGGAACCACCGCCGCAAGATTCAGCGTCTACAAATGCAGATATTGAAGACTTTGGTAAGAGTTTTTCTTTCTAAATATGACTGCATGATTTTTGTATCTAGATAGTATTAATTATTTCTAATTATACAAATTTTACAAGGACTTTCATGGAAGCTAAACTTTACTAAACAGTTAACATTTTTAACACAAACCATAAGTCTTTATCAAAAAAAGTTATTTACGTATAATTACTTTTTTTAAATAATTATCATTATATATTTTAGTTATTTTTCTATTATATTTTATGTTATACACTTTTGACAGTAAAACTGCACTTTCCACCAGATACTAATAATTTTGTCGGAGTTCTTGTTTAAATGTAATTTATTTAAGACCCTTAAGTGACTATGTTGTTCTAAACATACAATTTTGTATAATGTTCAATGAATATATTCAAAATGGCCTGGAAAATAATATAAATAAATAATAATAAATACATCAAAGAACTTCTCAGAGCATTCTCCAGCTCCTTCTTATCAGCTCTGGTCTGGACATATTCCACTAGCAGATGCTGGACTTCTTCAAGTCGTTAAGAACATCACATTGTAGCCAATTGGGGTTATTGTTCCTGATAAAATAACTATAAGAACTTATGTGTGTTGTGAATGTGCGTGCGTACTGTTACAGCCCTACTCTCACTAGGCAATTATTGCAGAGCCGGCAAGCCACTGACATCAATAGGCTAAGCATCGATCAGCAGTAATTGCCTATAAATACTAAATCTTTTGTAAATTTGTTAGAGTCTTCTGGTAATTAGCTAAAGCTATTCAACAACGGACCTGGTTTTTGCCTGCCGGTTGGATAGCCCTAAACTACATTACCAAACCCGGATCCGGTAGACCTTTTAGGTCCCGTAGATTGAGGCTCCAGTACTGTGTAGTACATAATAAATCTCAGCTCCAGTACTATAGTGTTTGTTTTTAAAAACACCCTAAGTATCCGGGACTAACATTTTAGTGTTTGTTTTTAAAAACACCCTAAGTATCCGGGACTAACATTTGGTGTCAGAAGAAAGCGGGATTTTATTGCCCGCCGGACGCCCTATTCCTGACGACGTCCAAAAAGCTGAGACGCTGCTACCCGGTCTCTCTGACTGCACGTAGCCAGAGTCCAGCAAAGAAGAAAGCCGCCACGCTGTACCTCTTCGTGCCCGAGGGTCCACTGCCCAGCCAGGAGGTCCTGTTGAGGGGCCCTATCGATCAACCATCATAGTGCAACGTCACGCCGATTACGTCACGAGTCGGTTACGTAACACTCCGTTTGTGTCTGGAGTCGATTTCGTCACACTGTCTACATCACGCGCCGACTCCGCGCAGTCTGATTGCAACATACACCGTTTCGTCGTCACCGTTGAGTCAGCACAACGCCGGTTCATGCCCCCGCTGCTATTTTTGCTAATGTGAGTGAACTTTTGATTTATTTATTATCTGTTATAGTTTATATAAATCAATCATGGCTAACCCAGTTTCTAAGACCGATTATTCCCAATCATCCACTTCCCACAACGAATCCATAAAAATGAACTTTAGTGACCTAACTCGTTTCATAAAATCATTCGATGGGGACAGGAACAAATTATCTCCATTCCTTAGAAATTGTGAGAATGCTCTCAGTTTAATTAACCACAATCAATATGATATTTTATTTAAATTTATATTGTCACAATTAGAAGGGAAAGCCGAAGCAATATGTTCCCTTAAAGTATTTAACAGTTGGTTAGACTTAAAACAATTTTTAAAAGGTAATTTTGGTGAGTCTAAACACCGTAATCACCTGTTACTCGACTTACAAAACTGTAAAATGAAACATAACGAAAGCGTTTTACAGTATAGTACGCGGTTAGAAACTCATTTAACCAGATTACAGACCGACATCTCCCATTCGACAATAAACCAGTGTGAACTGCTAGGACGACTTGCCAACACCGAGGATTTAGCTTTACACACCTTCCTGTTGGGACTACCTAGCCATATCTCAAACATTCTCAGATGCCGTAATCCCGAAAACCTAGCCGAAGCCATTAATCTGGCTATTCAAGAAGAGAAATTCTATAATTATGTACAGTCCTCACAATCGAAGGTCCCGGGAGAATTGAGACCTAAATGCCGTCTATGTGGCAAATCTGGGCACACTGATAGGTCCTGCTATTCGAATCGTCACCGCCCTATTCATAATGTCGCTCCTCCTCTAAACGCTGCTAGGTCTTTCCAAACCACCTCGTCACCCCAACCATCTACATCGGGGAACTCGATTATCTGCGCTTATTGCAAATCAGTGGGTCATCATATAACTCAATGCCGTAAAAGGCAATATAATAACGAAAACCGTCAAAGATTTTCAAATCCTCCCTTGAATAAAGTACACAATCTAGACGAAAATGTCGATCAAACCCAAGAGTGCCAAACAGACTCTCAAAGGGATAATTTTTTATACTAAATCGGGTTCCGCGACCCCATCATGTGGAATCCGCCACACAAACAGACGCTCTATCGAATAATATAGTTTCAAATGACTCTGATTCTTTTCGCTACCATAATTGCTATGTTGATAAATTACTGACAGACAAAACGAATAATCATGCCTCTTTTCTTCCTTCAAAAACCACTGATTCCCGAGTTACACGACAGGGTAACCAGCCCCAAATAGGAAACTCGTTTATAAAACACACTGCCTCTAAAAACTGTACTAAACCTACCAATTCTAGCAAAAATTCAAATTCTACCAAAAATACAATTTCTACCAAACCTACCAAATCTACCAGAGCTACCAAATCTACGAAACCTAATACTACTAAATCATACAACTCCATTAAAAATAGTGAGAAAATTTATAAAATTCATTTTAACGATAAAGTCCACTTACCACATGTCTACGTAAAATCTCAATATTCAAATAATCCGCTGGTTCTCTTGATAGACTCCGGTTCTAGTATTTCTCTAATAAAAAAATCTTCATTAGACACACAGCCTAAACTTACTACAGAAATAATAAAATTCAAAGGTATAGATGAAAATGCCCCATATTCTGAAAGCTTTGGGCACTTTCAATTAGACTTTAAACTAGATAATTCTGAAACAATATTCGGAAAATTTCACTTAGTTTCAGAATCCTTGGGCTTTAATTTCGATGGAATTTTAGGTAACGATTTTCTGAAAAATAATAACTGCAACATTCTATACGGAAATAATATTCTTCATCTCGATAAAGGCTCATTACAAATTCACTTCACCAAACCTCAATATACAATACCAGCTCGTTCAGAAATGATGATAGAATGTAAGGTAACCAACCCTGAAAATACGTCCGGGTTTGTAGAAAAATCTGAAATCCAGAAAGGTGTATACCTATCCAGTTGCCTCACGTCACTGAAACCTAATAAACATGTTAATGTTTCTATCCTTAATACTACAAATAATGATATAAATATACAAAGCTTTAATGTTGAACTCCAGCCATGTGACATTTTAAGTTCGAATAATATACATAATATAACATCCAATTACAATAAGCGAGCTTTTGAAGTACAGAAACAAATAAGAACATCTCATCTCAACTCAGAAGAATCTAAAGCTCTTCTATCTCTTTGCCACAAATACTCTGATTTATTTTACCTTGACGGTGATCATCTTTCTAGCACTAATACTCTTAAACACGAGATTAAAACGACTAATTCACAGCCAATTCACGTAAAAAGTTACCGCTATCCAGAATGTCATAAAGAAGAAGTAAATAAACAAATCCAGAAAATGTTGAACCAAAATATTGTTAAACCTTCTAGTTCCCCATGGTCTTCCCCTATTTGGGTAGTTCCTAAAAAGCAAGACGCTTCCGGTCAGAAAAAATGGAGAATCGTAGTAGATTATAGAAAACTTAATGATATTACCATAGGAGATGCTTACCCTATTCCTAACATAACAGAAATTTTAGACCAATTAGGTCATAGCAAATATTTTTCTACACTAGATCTCGCCTCCGGGTTCCATCAGATTCAAATGGCTGAAGAATATTCTCCCAAAACCGCCTTCTCAGTTCCCAATGGCCACTTCGAATATACTAGAATGCCCTTTGGACTGAAAAATGCCCCTGCAACCTTTCAACGTCTTATGAACACCGTCCTTACTGGTTTGCAAGGTCTACATTGCTTTATCTATTTAGATGACGTTATCATCTATTCTCATGATCTCCAGTCCCATATATCTAAAATTGAGTTAATATTTGATGCCTTGAGAAAACATAATCTCAAGTTACAGCCAGATAAGTGTGAATTTCTTCGAAGGGAAGTTGCTTATCTAGGTCATATCATTTCAGACAAAGGAGTGTCTCCCAATCCTGATAAAATTAAAGCCGTAGTATCCTATCCTACACCTAAAACACCCAAACATATTAAAAGCTTCTTAGGTCTCGTAGGCTATTATAGAAAATTTATTAAAGATTTTTCTAAGATTACTAAACCATTAACTTCCTTATTAAGGAAAGATGTAGAATTCATTTGGTCAAACTCACAGGAAGAGTCATTCAATACTCTCAAAACAATGCTTACTATCGCCCCTATCCTTCAATATCCTGATTTTTCCAAACCATTCGTCTTAACTACCGATGCATCCGAATATGCACTTGGTGCAGTGCTATCTCAGGGTGAAATAGGTAATGATTTACCCATAGCTTATGCTTCCCGAACTTTAAATAAAGCAGAAGGAAATTATAACGTATCCGAAAAAGAATTACTTGGTATAATATTTGGTACAAAAACATTTAGACCCTACCTCTACGGTAGAAAGTTTAAAATCGTAACAGATCACAAACCCCTTGTTTATCTCATGAATTGTAAAGATCCCAGTAGTAAGTTATTACGCTGGAGATTAAAAATAGAAGACTTCGATTATGAAATTGTTCATAAACCAGGAAAATTAAATAGTAACGCCGACGCCTTATCAAGGCCACCCATACATAACATCGATGATATCGACCTTAATGATAATTTAACATATGAATCATACATTAGATCCCGTTCAAATCCTACAGCTTTTAATACTCAAATAACAGAATATAACCAAAATTTACTCGAATCATCATGCCTATACATGGCTTACCCAACTTCTATTGATTTAGATGAATCTAACCCTTACTGTGATAACATATTAAACCTATTAGAAAACCGA
>CM022539.1:17081537-17355171 GCA_012273795.1 Dendrolimus punctatus
AACTTCCCAATCGTTTATTTTAAATGAAGATGAAAGCTTCGACAGTTCAGTCATAATTTTAGCACCGATTGCGGACTCTAACTGTGATACTCCAACAAAAATCAAAGGCTTGTTTGCGCCTTTCAACGCTTCCCCTGCTTTGGATAATGCAGAAAGATTTTCACCCAGATGATTAACGTAATAATTAAATTCACATTTAGGACCGATCACGTAAATGTCGCATTCGTTGTTTCTGTATGCTTGGCGTATCCAGGCGTTCAAAACAGGCGCTTCAAAACGTGGGTTTGTACCAACCAATAAAATTTTATCTGCTTGAACTATGTCTTTCATGTTAATATTAAGTGAGTAACCAGCCCTAATATCTGCCTGTGTTATAGAGTGATAGAGACCTCGTTCTATATAAGTATGCTCAGAACCAAACATATTTAGAAAATCTTTTGCGGTGACTAATGTTTCAACATTACAGTGAGGTCCTGCAATAGCCATAACACTATCGGGGTGTGCGCATTGTATCAAATCCCCTGCAGCTTTCAACGCACATGGCCATTCTAAAGCTCTTAAACATGCTCCATCTCTTTGCATGGGGGTTACTAATCTTTGCATCTCTAAGGAATCTATTGCCCATCGTCCTTTATCTGAGAGCCATTCCTGGTTTATTTCATCATGTTCTCTTGGTAAAATTCTTAATACTCTATTATATCTGTAATTGATTACTACATTTGTACCCGTAGCATCAGTAACGTCTATAGAATTTGCTTTTCTTACTTCCCAAGGTCTCGCTTTGAACATATAAGGAATGGCAGTTAATGCTCCTACTGGACAAAGATCAATTATGTTACCGGATAATTCAGATAAGAACATTTTATCTACGTAAGTTCCAACAAGCATATCATTGCCTCGTCCGGTAGTACCTAAAGTTTCGATTCCGCAAACTTGTGACGCAAATCTTATACACCTAGTGCATTGAATGCACCGTGTCATTTCAGTTCGGATCAAAGGTCCCAAATATTTGTCTTCAACAGCCCTTTTGCCAGTAAAATGAATATCTGTGAATCTAGACCGGTCATTACCAAATCTCATCGACAAATCTTGGAGATCACATTCACCGCCTTGATCGCAAATGGGACAGTCAAGCGGATGGTCGACTAAAATAAATTCTAAAACACTTTCTTGAGCCATAAGAGCTTCAGGCGAATTTGTACGAATTTTCATTCCCTTTGTTACATTGATTGCACAGGCTATCTGAGGTTTTGACATACCTTCGATTTCGATGAGGCACATGCGGCAATTGCCAGCTACTGAAAGTCTATCATGGTAACAGAAAGATGGAATTGTAACCCGATTATAACGCAATGCTTGTAATATTGTGAAGTAACTTGGTACTTCAACAGATTTGCCATTGATGAATATAGAAACTAAACTTGTCTGTGTTCTGTTTGTTACCCTTTGATAAATTGTACTTTTCAGAAGTGTATTGACCAGTCTCAACATTGTATATTTTAAATTTTTTATTAGTAAAGTTTTATTTAATTATACTTGAAATCTTCAGTTACAACTTTTTATAGTAGCCAGCTTAGTTTTTGTCTTTGTTGTCACTGTCGACAAACGTTCAATGGGATTTAGACATTGATTATACAATCATCATGACAATATAAATTAGACAAAAAGTATTAAATATATTTACAAAATATATATAAAACTTTCTTACCTGATGAATAGAATCGATGAGTTGTATCAAAGCTTCTTTGAACTGTACAAAAATTTCAGTCGCTCGCTGGTATCTAGAGACAAATATGGCAATAATAAGTTTGTGTTCCTTTTCGCAGCCGCCAATTTGCACCGATTTTTATGAAAGATTTATAGACGTATCTTAAAAAATAAAAACTTTGTTTAATTACTTTATATTTTTGAAAATACTAGATTTCATACAGGATTCGATGCCAAAACATAGCATTCTAACCTGAGGTCGGCTTAACGCTTCACAAATATATTTTTGAGGTTGATAGCTTTACTTACTTATGATCATGCATAACATCAGTAAAAGCATAGTCCAGGGCTAGTCGAAGAGTTCTGGCGGCTCTAGGCGCCGCTGGCGCTGAAAGGACTCTCCTAGCGCCACGCTCTAAACAGCGAGCGTGAACGAAGAGCTTACATGCGTCAGCGCATGCTGAAGTTCGTTCCCAGCCACTTCTTTATTGAAAGAAAATTACACTCTTAATAGCATTCTAAATTATAGGTAAAAGTTTCACTGTTAGTAATAGATAACGGTAATTTTATTTTACACTTATTTCTCTTTAAATGTTTGCTGTTCTTTTAAGGTATAGAATTTTAATTTATACGTATTAACACTTCACTTCTTTATTAAGAGTTTTTATAACAAATTTGTAAACGGGCTTATTACTATTTTAAGGAGCTGCTTAAATGAAGTATATAGTATACGCTATCTAGCTCGTACGTTACCACATCTTATAAAATATAAATTAACAAAATTTACTTACGTCAAATCTATATTACACAAATCTTAACAATAGAATACGAATTCATAAAAAATCATTTTGATTCAAACAAAAAACAATTCTTGTGAAATAAAAATTTTATGTGCCAAACTTTGTCTGTATCGAAATTACTTTTTATGAGATATTTTTTTAATTTCATTGTTAAGGTGTGTACGTATATATCAATTTATATCTTCGATAATAAATGTTCTGGTAGTGTGCGGGCTACATAGCGAATTTCATATACGTATATAGTCTCTTAATTTATTAGAAAAGGATATTAAAGAAAGAAACACTTGTGTTTTTTTTATTATACACGTTTAAAATAGACGATACCTACACGAGCCCTCATAGATAAGTGGGTTTAACGCTAAATGAAGAGAATAGAAAATGTATGATAATATATATATCGTTACGCTAAGTACCTAATTATTGCGACGGTGACAATATCTTTTGTTTGTTACAACTCCATTTTGTTTATTTAAAAGTTGATACAATTTATTTTCAGTTAATTTGTTATAAATAATTATCAATGTAACAACTATTAACAAAAACTAAAATATCCTATAAATAGACCTAACTTAAAAATATATATACAGTAGTAAAAAACTAAAATTAAAATACTCTATTAATTCTTTGAAAATTAATTGTATAACACCTTCTATTGTGTTATACAATTGTTGACGTGTTGATGGCGAGTTTCTTGCCACTTTTCCTCCTTTAAACATCTAGAATATGTTACGAAGCGGTGTACAATTGTACATAGAATATAATAGGAAGTAGATTTAAATTTTGACTTATATATAGGACCATCATAAAGTGTTCTTCAGTGGAACATATTTTGAATAAAAAAGTTTGAATTTAAAGTATTGTGTTATTCTCGTACATTTTCAATATATTCTTTTAGCGCTAATGCCACTTGTCTAGGGGTCTAAACAAGAACGAGTTTAATATTTGTGACTGACTTGCCAACTGACGTCAGCCTCCAGGCTGGCATAGCGTCGTCCACCAATCGGGCAGCGGCGTGGGCGTACTCCGCCGCTGCTCTGAGTCGTGCGCTCACTGAAGATAGAGCATCTCGTAACGCACAAGCTTCCGATAAAGCACTCTCTTGCGATGTACCTGGACGACTTGAATTAGTCCATATGCTTTCTATGAAAGTAAAGTATTGTTACGAGTTAGCGGGACTCGTTTTTTTTTAATAACAATACACAACACAACATAAAAACCACAAAATCAATGTCACACACAATAACAAAAGCGGGACTCGAATAAAAATGCCGTTAGAATTATTATAGAGTTTTTTAGAACTATACAAACCCGTATAACACAGGTACAAATGTAACCGAACACAACAAATCCAAACGTAAAGCAAAAGGTGGTAATTCAATAAAACGCGCGAAGTCCATCACTATCAGATTCCCGAATGTACACACGCCCCACGCTCTCAATCAGGCCGTTGTTTTATACTTCACCAATGTAAACGTGCCCGCTCGGCAACGACGACACAATTCCTAGAATAAGCTTGTAATTTTAATCCGCTACACCTGGCTAATGATGCAGCCTACAAGCGGCCGTAAACGAATACAATAAAACAATAGACTGTTTGTTCTCCACAATAACTTAGACACGTAAGCCAATAAATAGTGAAAAAAACAAAAGTGAACAAAAGAAGACGATCATAAAAGCATTACAATTAGTTCAAATGCTAACAGGTAATAAAATTTGCTTTTACAGATCTGTACTTGGAATTTGTCTTTGTCGGGGTCTAAGTTGTACCACTATTTTAACTTTATTTTTTATTGTAGGAGTTCAGCAGGCACTTGCACTTGGTGCAAAGCGGTTACCATTGCCTATGAACATTTGCAACACCAAAGGTGCTACAAATGCGCTGCTACTCTCCGAGGGGAGACTGGAACCAGGTCACTAATGCCGGAACACAACTCATGTTATGGTGACATACTTTAGACTAGGGGTGGTAGCCATCCAGTCGGGCAAATGCCCTACCACCTGGCTGTGGGTTGCTTTGCTAATATAATTCCTTCTTCACAACATTGCTTGAGATTTCTCTGAAATAATAGTTACTCGTTAGTTAGTCTGAAATTATTAGATCTGAAAATTGTAAAATAAAAAATATTAGCTGTTTGTGTAAAAATAAAGGCTGAGTCTATTCGTACGGGTGCCGTACGAATAAATATAATTTGTTCGTCCAGTACCCGTACAAATAGTCACGTCAAATGGCTGAGTCTATTAATACGGGTACTGTACGAACAATTTATAATTATTAATACGGGTACTGAAAATGTTCTTAAAAAGGCTCGGCCAAAAAAAAACCTAACCTAACCTAATTAAAGATTGAAAATAAGTATTTTACGAAGTTCTTCCAATCCATACAAGAGCAGTACGCAAATACTCGCGTATACTTTGTAGTAACATATAAGCAGATCTTGTTCCGTAATGTACAGCGCCAGTACACATAGGGACTAATCGTGTATATGTCGGAAAATTATTTTGGGTGGTTATAAAAAAAATAACCACGAAGGCTAAGGCGAGTGCTCCGCTTCGCTTCGCACCCGCCTAACTAATTCTAACCTAAATTAAAAATGTTCCGATTTGTTCATAATAAATAAATGTGCCGTGTATCTATACCCCACCCTCATTTTAGAATTTATTTATTTATTTTTATTTTCATGTTTTCAATAATTCTTTAAAACATGTCATTAAAAAAAACCTAACCTAACCTAATTAAAAAACAAGCTAATCATCCAATTCATTCGTAATTTTTTTAAAAATTGAATGTCTGTACGAATAAATATAATTTTTTCGTCCAGTACCCGTACAAATAGTCACACCGAAAAATAAATTTACCTACATTGATTATATGAAATAATAGTCTAGTTTAGGCATAAAACGAATTCTTGTAGAGAACCTTGTCAGGCGCAATATTATTCAGGTGTATTATAAAAAATGTGTTTATCTCTAGTTTCTAAAGTGGATCCTAAAAAGTGAACGATCAAAGAAACTCGTTGTCCTAATGTAATGCATGTATTGCAGGTAACACCGCAAGAATTTAAATAGGTATATATTATAGTTTTAAATGATACGTACCAAGCAATTGATTTAGCTGTGAATACAACGACCTTATTCGCAATATTTGTGCATGTAATGATCTCCTTTCTGTTTGTAATTCATTGTGCCTGGTTCGCAGCCAATTTACTTCGAGACGACGCATTTCCTGAAATTAAAATAGGTAGCTATTATATTACCTTTCATTATAATACATGACACCAAAATCTAGCGGTAGATAGAGAGAGAAATATGATTGGTCTATAAAGCATTAGAGAGCATTTTTAATATATTTTTTCATGTGTTTTTTTGGCAGATCATACGCAGCATTTTCAGTAGGCTCTTGGCCTCACTGTTTCGTATCGCGCCAAAAACTTTTTTTTCCCCTTGTATTTATTTCAATTATACGCACTTTAATGTATTTTTTTATTGTCTTCAAATTTTTGACAATAATGAATTTAGTACAGAGTACATTGTATATATAAACAGATGTATTTCTCATTTTTTCAAGATATATCAACTACATGTTTATCTATAAACTAGTAAAGTGAAGAAAACGTAGCCTATATTATATTTTACTTATAATCCCTTGAGACTATAAGTAGACTACTTCTTACTAGTCGTACGAGGCAAATGCGTAACATGAATTATTCTTTTCAGCTGATATATGTGTAAGAATAATGATGATGTCTAAGAATGATAATTATTGTATTTGTATTTCCCAAATAAATACTGAAAAATACTGTCACTGAGGGCAATAGCTAAGGTTCCTAGAAGGCTAGCTACGCTACTTCGCTGGCTCGCCATACTGATCCGTTGTCTGAGGTAGGAGCCAGCCTTCTGATCTCCCAAAGAGTCAATAAGTCGTTTTAAAGTATTTTTGTAGAGGTTCATGGCCTCAGGACCGCACTATCTAAGCGTTTCAACGACACAAACATATAAACTCTCACTGAGGGTTGCATATTTGCCCGCTTGAGTGATTCAGCTGTCGCCGCCGTTGAACCAGCCGATCTAAACGTGTTTGGTAAATCGGATGCGGCCAACGTGTCCACGCAGGTCGCATCCCATATCAAAGGCTTGCCACGTCTTCAGGGAATTAGAGTCATAAATAATGAATATAATAGTCATAATATATTAATTCTATTAATATCACAAAAGGTTTTACATTAGCCTACCAAGTACGATGATTATTCCTTACCTTCCGATTTACGTTCGCGACGAAATCCTCATTCTCCGAAGCTAGCATCGGTCGCCTGTATATATCTAAATTGACGAACATCTGTAATAATAAAATAATAAACAAAATATGCCCTACGTCATTCAATTACTGACTAAATTAAATACGAATCATAATACTAACCTGGTGTATAGTTTTAGAATAGTTATCCTTAGATGGAACTGTTATTTCTTGAAAAGAAATTATTTCCTGAAAAAAAATAGTTTTTTAACTACAGCACCATGCTTTTCATGTAGAGATAACACAAGCAAGAGCGTGTCATGGGAATGAAATATGCTGCAATGGATATGTAGTGTCACGCGGAAAGACCGTGTCAGGAACATTAGTCTTCATGTCGTGACATGAATCGCTTACATTGGCACGGCCACGTTTTCCGGAGAGCGCCTAATTATGTGGAGAACATTTACGTCTGGCTGGGCCTTCGCTAGATCTTGGTCGCAGGGATAAGACAAGAAATGCTGCAAGTATGACTTTCGTACCTATGCATAATGGTCCCGAAACAAAGGATAAATAAAGTGAAGTAGTGAAAATAGGAAAGTGAAGGTTTAGAATAGAATTGGGATTTACCACTCTGATGATGATGACCCCATATCTCAAACTTATGTCCAGAAATTTACACCATATTATATTTCAAATGTTTGCCATACTGTTTAAGACTTTTAAAACTTAATGATAAGTCTATCGCATTATATAAAAAAGTAATTAAGCATCAGATTAAGAAATCTCCCCAATTTGATGAATTTTATTTTGATGATATTTGATGAACTTAAACAATATTTTTCATTTATTTTTTTACTCCCTGTAAAGCAACAAGGTAATGTACTTATAGTATTTTAGAACACGTCTAATGACACCCGCGCCTATAAATATTGAACATTTTTATTAGATACATGCATATATACATACATAACTTTACGCCAGGCCCCTTGCGGGGTAGGCACGAATAACAGAGCGCCATTCAGGCTTACTCTTACACACCTCACTTGCTCCTTTGACATTCATGACATTATTAGATACATGCATAGTGTTATCTACTACGTTTTTGTATGAATTGTGATTTAGCGCAAGAGTCACGAAACCCTGATTAGCTATAAGTAGCTGGTTAATTTTGATTATTTTATGTACTTATGTGTATACGGTTTTGAAATTATTTATTATGATATCATCATAGCATTAATAACCTGTTGAATGCTATCTAACTCAGCAGTGACCACAGCGAGCCTGGCAGCGGGCTGCGCTCTTTCGCTGGTCGTAATCTCCTTATCAATTCTAGCCAGTGCTGCCACTATCGTCTCTTCTTTGCCGACCGATTCTGGCCAGGAGTCCTGTCAAGCCATCACAACAAGACATTCCAAATGTAAAATAGACAACGGAAAAAATGAATTCCATCAAAATATCCCATATTTCAAATAACACCTAGCGGGCCAACAAATTTTCATTATTTTTGCTATTTCTACCACAATTTTTTTCATTCGAGGTCTACTTTTTATTTTTAAAATAACTTGAGTTCTAAGAGAATTTCCCACTTATACGATGTTGGAACTGCATAGCTCCAGTTTTATATACATATTTTTTGAAGTTATTAAGATGCCGCGAGTTATAATATTTCAAGACCTGTCTAAGCTATTCATAGCTTGTATTGTTCACAATACCTAAAGTTATTATTAATTTCGATACCATAACGACATCGTACATACATCTTGTGTATGTACTCTATATCTCTCATACCTGAGACTTTTTCAGTTTTATTACAATATTTAATAGACTAAGGTTACAGAATTAGCTACAGAAATCTAAGAATAAATAATTAGATATTAGTATGTAACTCACATCAGATCCCGTGGGTGGTACATTTATAGTTTTGGAACTAGTACTCGCCATACAGCCCATAACCAGCCCAGCCGACACCTAACCACAACCACCTTGCAACTCCTCTTCCGTTGACTTCAACCGCCCATTAATACCTCCCGCACATAATAGAAAAAATATGTCAAGGGCACTATTGATGCATATGAAATAAATCTAGTCATATAGGGCGTAGTACAATAGTACTGCGTGGTACCACGTACGTGACGGGGTTTGAAGGATCTATGTGATAGAAGATAATGGATGAGGCAAATAAAAGTTATATACGCTTTTTCTTTTGCCTCTGACTTGCTTTGAAACTACACGAACTCATTCCCTGAACTTTTCATCATCGGGGTAAAAGACACACCGGTTTGTAAAATGACGCGCGGATTTATAAATCAATTTTTAATATTTAATAAGTCATTTCGACACCACATTTTTGTAGACACACGAAATTTACATATGTGTGCTACATTTCATATCTAGTACATACAAGTAGCCTAACTAGTTCCTGAGATATTTAGCTGTGACCATGGAAGTAATAAGTATAACAACCGTAGTACTTATTACTTCCATGGCTGTGACAAATAGGTATTGGAGTATGATTATAAGAGTCACATTTTACCAGCTTAACCTTGGTACAGGGTATTTTTTATTTGAAAATTTCAATAGCGTGATAATACAGATATAAGTAATATAAAATTGACGTATCCAACATCTAATTACCCATTTCTTCGCTTTCCATGTAGGTCCGTGATAATTTGTTATAATCACGAAAGTCATTCGTTATTGTAATAGGGTTGAGTTATGCCTATAAAGTTTGCAATTACTAAGTAAAATCCAAATAAATACATGAGTGGTCAACTTTAGCCTTTGTTTTATATGTTTATCGGCTTCTTCTTCTCGACTTTAGGAATGGAGCGATCATCTTATAAATTATTTGTTTGTATTTCGCACGATAGTATAGATAGAAACACTCTATATACTATCTTGAAAGATTTTCTGGTCCCTAAACAACTCATGGATATGATTATAGTTGCCACTAGCGTGAGTACGATACGAGTGAGAGTGGGAAACGAACTCTCGGTGAATACTAGACTCAAACAAGGCGATACCCTGTCACCTATGCTTTTCAATCTAATGCTAGAACATATACTCAGACGACTTTTGGCTCGCGAGTATATATATATATATATATATATATATATATATATATATATACTATAACTGAATGGTAGGCATAAGGTGATAGTATATGCAGATGACTTAGCAATTTTAGGGGGAAGTCGTAAAAATGTTGCAGAAGCATCTGGAGGGAGACGCAAAAGGGTTGAACTCGAAATTAACCACGTTAGATCTGAGCGCTGTTTATGTAAGAATAATCAATTAATATATGAAGTCGCACTTAAATACTCGTGCTGCCCACTCCCCTCGCTAAATTCTTGCTTGCTGCTGTAAAAGCAGGGCCGTTGATAGATTTTATTTTTTAAGCAGAAATTTACATTTTTGAGGGACCCGTAGCCATTTTGATGTAAGTAGTCCCCTTATGAAATCATAATGTCACTCCATTCGCCTGTCCATTGTCTACAAAGATAAAATTTTACGGAAAGACGTTTTATTTTTTTTTATTTTTTTTAGTAAACATACAATAATTAATATTCTTAAATATAAAACATAAAATTAATACAATTATATCAATCAAGTTTCCACTAAAAAATAATTTATATAATAAAAAAACAAGGCTCTTACAGTTAATTACCAGAAAAAAAAGAAATAAGAAAATTACATAAATATGATCTAAGGATGTAGGCGTTGAGTTATGACGTTTATATGATCTAAGGATGTAGGTAAGCGGTATAATAACACCACGAAATTAAATATTTTTTTCACGCTATAGTCGTGCGACGAAATGTTAGAAAATAAAATAAGTTTAGAAATATTCCGTTTAGGTACTAAAAAGAATAATTAATAATACAATGTAACATTTACATTAAAACACTTGATAAAAACAACATAGCTGCGTCAATTTGTCTAATCAGTTCCATTTTGCCGCAGGACTTCTTTCTTAACTTAACCATGTTCAAATCAATAGACAGCGAGATATAAAATCGTGGAAAGTGGAACTCCCTCTGAATTTTGGCCCATAACGCGGTTATAACGTGTCAAAAATAATTTCCACGAAGATTAATTTGTAGAACACTTGTTATAATGAGTTATGGAGTATTTTTAATTAAATATTTTTTTGTCCCATACTCAATTAGTGAAACCACACTCTTCTTACCTCTACGGAACCCTACATGTTTCGTGGTTGCCACGCAGATCTCAGCTTAGTTTTAAAAATAAATCAGATAACTACAGAACAAAACCCCAATCCATTAAGTTCCCGCCAAAAACTCATGCCATAGACGAATTTTATACATACTAAAAATAAAAATAACAATGAGAACTGACACCTTGATCATTTTATGCCAGTTCGATTATAGAGAATATCTACCCTGAAACTCAAACATTATCAAAACAAAAAATGAAGTTATATATTGTTATTAATATGCGATTTGTTATTTGTAGTTTTTTATATTTTATTTCTCTATCCGTTGCAAATAATATTTACAATTTCACCAAATGTTTGACAAAAAATCAATGTCAATAATTTATCAACGTTGTCATCCGCTCACGGTTCTCCTCGCTCTTCACCCCTCTTTCTGATTCCGAATCATCCTCGTCTTATCATCAAAGTCATTGCATTTTCAATAATTTAGTCAATTATATTTAGTTGTTTTTATTTCATTTTACTAATTTATATAAAAAACGAAAGGCCGCACAAAAAAAGCCACTGGTAAGTCGTACCTTATTTCAATTTGCTTTAGAAAGTGACACATGTTGGTAGTATAGAATCTGATGATGAAGTAAATTCTTTTATTTCAGGCTTGATAACGCGAAAGACCGAGGCCTCAGGCTTCGGCCTGTGGTCATCTTTACCTGAAATCTAAAAAACAGTATACACTTCTTTCAGTTGGAAAGTTATCATTGAATAACCCAATCATTGTAATTATTTCACAATATTTTCAATTTACCTCCTATCAAAATGTCTCAGTGGAACAACTCATATTCTTACAACCAATATCAGGGTGCCAACACGTGGAACAATGATTTGAATGGGCAGTATTCTAACCATCAATATTACTCTAATAGGCCCGAACAGGCCAACCAATATGTAGGTTTTAATGAGTTTCTTAGTCAAATACAACCCTCAGGATCGGTTCCTAATACTAGCACTTACAATAATGCGCAATATGAGAACTACTCCTCTGGGCAATACAGATATCAAAATGTACATTCAAATCCACAAAATGCACAAGTAGATTCATTTAAATATCCAACAAACCAACCCAATACTTCTAATGGTGTTGATATGTACCAAGCCAATGCTCAGAATCAATACTCTGCAGTTGATTCAAATGTTTATACAAATGATATGATATTAAAGTCAAATCTCCATCCAACAGCTACTGAGTTTGTGCCAAAAAATTATATGGCCCAACCAGCAATAAGTAGTCAAGCTGCTACTAATAGTCAGAACATTCCAGAAACTCCAACAGTGAGTAACACCAAAGAACTCAGTAGCAATCAAATTAGGAATGAAAACATAAATCAATATAGAAGTAGTCATAGTAATACTAATATGAAGTCTAGAGATAGTGTTCTTGAAACAAGAACAAACCAAGGTAGCTCATCTGATACAAATTGGAGGGAGAGACCACAAAATACTAAGCAAAATAAAGAGAACCGTTCACAAGATAGTTACAGAAACCAAGATAGTACACGCAGAGATATAAGTCATTGGAATGAATCTAATAGTCGTGATAGAGATAGTCATCAGTATGAAACAAAGAGGCATTATGACCCTATTGACTATACATATGGACAAAATGATGAAGCCAGTAGTTCAAATTCAACACGCAACTATGAAAGCAATCGTTTTGACAACCGAAATGAGAAAAGGGGCCAAAAAGGAAATTCTAAAGTTAAAAATAAGGATACTGAACGTATGTTCTATAATAGTTCAATTGTCAAAGATAGCCAAGATGTGCGGAGTGGGAGGGGAGAGCCCAGAGAAAGCTCTGGAAGAAATAGAAACTGGGTTGGAAGTCAAAGGCTTCGTGCTGCAGAGAGAAACAATATGGAGGATGAGCAGTATGCAAGTAGTTATTTCAATAATAGAGATGAAAGAAATGAGAGAGTGATGAGATCGGAGAGTACACACAGCCCAGCTAGAAATAGAAATAGACAAGTAGACCAAGGTAATTTAACATTAATACAAAAATTATAATATTATAAAAAAAATGTTTATACCTACCTATTATCGATTTTGTGTATATGCTAAGTTTTATGATATGGGTTTATTTCTAAGTTGTGAAGGAAGCACAAATAATGCCCCTTTCTAATTTTAATATTAGTAACAATTCCGTAGTATATATTATATTATATTTTTTTAAGTATCACAACAACTGTTATACATGATTGAAACTTTGTTAACATGTTCACTGCAAAATGACTAAGTCTCCCCAATGTGTCTCACTTTAAAAATATGGACTTCTCCACGGTCCGAACTGTATAACTTCAATTTGGTTGAGTGTAGAATAAATAAAGATGTATCTAAGATGTGATACTACTCCAGAGTTCTGTGGTAAAACTACCTTAATAACTATCTACCAGTACCTGGTAGTGTACAACACAAAACAAAAATCCATAAACTACTTTATATAGTAAGCCAAAAAGGGATTATAGTTTTAAAACAGTTTTTTAATACATACTGCAGGAAATAAAGAAATGACACAGCGTGAGCGTCTGACAGAGCAGTTAGATAAGGGCACTCTGGAATGTTTGGTGTGCTGCGAACGGGTGAAACAAATAGATCCTGTCTGGTCTTGCAGCAATTGTTACCATGTTCTACATCTGAGATGTATCAGGAAGTGGGCCATGAGCAGTATTGTTAGTAAGTGCAATTTTCCTTTTTATACAATTAATTAAACCAGTGTTTGCCCATGTTCTAAATTCGACCATGGGCAAACCAATTTGTTATCAAAGACTTCTATAATCAAAAGGCAACAAACAAAAGAGTATGTATATATCACAGAGTACTTTATATAATATACTGGTATAGAGTCAACAGTCATAATGTATATACTAACGCACTCTATCGGTATATGACACTATTCAACGGCAAAAACCGTCCAGGGGGTCTAGTATTATTTTGGTATTTATATTAGATTTTTGGAAATTGCGGGAGTTATAATTCAACTCCTGCAATTCCCAAAAGCCTTTCCAAAAAATGTTTATTTGTTACTAAATAAAACAACAAATTAGCGGTAGCGTGATTTATTATGTTTCCTTTTATTAAAATATTCAAAAGCATACATTTTCATAACATCATTTGTATCCACATCTAATCTGGTGCCGTTAGGATGATTTACTTACAAGTTTTACCACATCTGGGCACACAACAACCTTTTTCAGAAGAAGCCATACTCCAAGTCATCAGAAAACAAATCGTTAGGCAAATCGGTGTCCAGGGTACATGCGTAAGTACAACGTGATCACAGAACACTAGTAAACGTGATAAGCGAAGTCTTCGGAGTCCAGGAATCAAACAAAGTTATCGGAAAATAATCAAAACACACACAAAGTACATACGTTCACGAATGTAACTCGTATCGATCGGAATGTCTTTTTGGTTCTGACATAATTGACATCTTTGAAATAAGTTTTGGTAAATCGACAATTCATCAAAAATGTAGTAATTAAAGTTAAAAAGAGCTTTATAATTTGAAAAAGGTGAGGAATAGAATTTACACACTTTAAAATATATTTATTAGCTGATATGGCTTGCAAAAACATAACAACATATCAAATATTTCTTAAACAAATATTAAAACAACTGCGTATAACGAAACATATTATATTCATTCATTTGGTGTTTAATTTGAGAACAGTGACATCTACTGCAATACGTACCTACTATTAGAACGCAAAAAATCTCTAAGAAAAAATAATTGTACTGACTGTTATGACACTGGTATATATGTCAAATAAATGGTAGTGTATGTCAAATACATGATGGTGTCTGTAATGTTTTTTTATTAATTTAATGTATTTTATGCATAATTAAAAAAATATTACCATTTGTTACTTCTTCTCTATATAAACTATAAGTGTGTGAAATTTATTACTCCGCCATCCATACAATTTTAGGAAAAGGGGTTCAATGTTTTTATGTTATTATCATAATCCCGGGGCCAGCATTTAAACAATAATATCCAACTCTGTAAGGATGTAAAATGATTTTTGCTCATAAATAACTCGTAATCGATTTTTGTAGGAAAACTGTTTTTTTCTACATGGAATCCCATTAACATTGTAAAAAACATTAATGAAAGGAGACTGATACACTTTCATACTTTCTTGGGCCCAGATTTTAGAAAGATGAGAGTAGTTTCTCTTTATTATGTTGATAATTATTATAATTATAATGGATTTATTTATTTTGAATGAATTAATCATGTGGTATAAATGTTTCTATATTATAAATTGTTGGAATTCATTCTCTAAAATCAATTATGAACTTACTCCTTTTTGTGACATTAATTTGTAAGATTTCTCGTCTTTCAGATAGAATTTAAGGCTGATATTTTCCATTTTGTAATACATAATTAACACTTTTTTTAAGCCATAATTCATTACATTTCTTTGTCCCAAAAGTCCGATGTTCCCGTATGAAAAAATGGTTATGGCCCTTGGATCTTGTAAGAGTAAGTAGTATCGCTCTAAGGCTGAAATAGTTTGGAGACCCCAGCCCTAAACGACGCTAGTGAGCTGTTGATGTGTAAAAATCATCATTATTTATTTTTATTTTTTGAATCGCTAGTACACCCTTCCTATTTGGCAAGGCTCTTAGTATTGTCTATTAAGTGTATCATAATACAATTGTAAATAAATATATTGTAAATACTTAGTTCAAATTATGATAAATAAAATTTTATGTACACACTATATTTACGACCTTCTATGAATCTTAGACTTAATACATTATTCATCTTTTTTCGACAATTCTTTTACTGTACAGGCTATTTGACTCTGGAATGAGTTACCTGTTACTGGTAGACAAGCTAAATCACTAACAATATTTAAGAATATGACAAAAAAGCACTACCTGCAACATAGTGATGTTTAATGTTTAATATATGTATCCATATATTTATGTATGTAATATCAATAGGTGTGTTTATATAAGTCTATTAAGTATAAAATATATGGAAGTAGCTGTATATCCTCTAATATTTATGTTTACACCTTTGTGTGATATGTTTTTATTCCTGCCATGGGTTGTCTGGAAGAGAGCGCTTCTTAGCGATAAGACCCATTGTGCACATTTAGAATATTTTTACGCTATAAGTTCATCTGTGTTTTCTGTAATGGTGTACATAAAGTGTTATCTATCTATATTTATATGTATATGGTTAAAAATAATAATCGTAAATAAAGTCCAGATATAAGTGTATTCTTGTAATATAATAATAAATAAATGAAGATTATTACAACTTGTTTTGTTTAAAAGAAAATATCATTGTCATTATAGACAGCAACTGGCGTTGCCCGGCCTGTCAGAACACAAACGCCGACATCCCGACGGAGTACAGATGCATGTGTGGCGCGGTCCGCTCGCCGGAGTACCAGCGCGGCTCCACGGGCGCGCACACTTGCGGCAAGTCGTGTAAACGGCCCCGGCACTGCCCCCATCCGTGCATGCTGCTCTGCCACCCTGGACCGTGCCCGCCTTGTCAGGCCACTGTTAACAAGTAAGTTGCACACGAATTCATGTTTATTTAACTTAAATATTCACAAGTTATTTTTATCTCGGCTTTTTTTGTTATATAAACTCAGTAGACTGGCAGACGGCCACCTGATGGAAAACGCTTACCATCGCCTATGGACATTGGTACTACCCATGTGCTTCCTCTGTCTAGAGTATTGAGAGACTGGAACCTTAATTTTACTTCCTAATCTATGTACACAGCTTCGCAACGTTTTATTACTGTTAAGGAGAAGAAGCGGTAAGAAACTTCACAGCAACACGGCTAGCTAAAAATTGTTTTTCTTTATATTTGTTATTGTATTTATATTTAAGTTCCTTTTTTTTTAAGTTTTATACATAACAGAAAAATAATACACTTTCCTGCGGCCAGGCGGTCTGTCGTAAAAGGCGACGAAACAGCCCAGGTGATAGGTATTTGCCCGTCTGGATTGCTACCACCCTTGGTCTAGAGTATGTCACCATTGAGTTGTGTTCCGGCATTAGTGACCAGGTTCCAGTCTCCCTTAAGAGAGCAGCATCACATTTATAGCACCTTTGGTGTTGCAAATGTCCACAGGCGATGGTAACCGCTTTCCATGAAGTGGGCCGTCTGCCTGTCTGCTCAACTCGTGCAATAAAAATAAAAAAATAGAAAGGAAGCAAATTAACAATCAACAACATCATTATCACACTATGTATTATTGTGAATATCCACTCCACTAAAATCGTCTAATTAATGATATAGTGTTAACTTGTATATTGTAAAGTTTTTATTGAATTTAATACAGACAATGTGGTTGCGGTGCGGAAACGCGGTCGGTGTTATGCAGCAGCAAACTGCCGCAGGTCTGCGGACGGGTCTGCAACCGCGCTCTCGAGTGCGGAGTGCACAAGTGCAAGAAAGAATGCCACGAGGGCCCCTGCGACCCTTGCATCGAGATTGTGAAACAAGGTAATTGATCTGAAAGCCTCTGTAGTTTTTTGCTATGATATTGGCCTCTTCAAACATGTATTTACAGTCTCAATGAGTTAAGCAGTGTATCAGCTCCCTCAATGTTGCAAATGTCCATGAGCCAAGGTAGCCATTTGATGTCAAATGGACTGTTCCTATTTGTCTGGTCTTGGTCTCCGAAACGAGAGCACGCCACTGTCTCTGTCCTGTGCGGTTTCTTGATAATTATTGGCTCCTAGTTGGGACAGGTGATATTATAAACTTAAATCAATTAATCCGTTATATTAAAAAACAGAAATTAAACAATGTGGAAATAAAAGCCAAAGATATAAATAAAATGTAAACTAGTATTAAAATAACATCTCTTTGTCATACTTAGAAAATAATTAACTGATTATATCATTTTTCCCAGTTATTTTTAGTGTTTACACAGTGAGGAGATTGTATGTCCAATATTAGAGTTTTTGGTGGGAACTGAAAGGAGATGTGGTGCTGTGCTATTTTATTTGCTAACAATGTGTAAAATTACTCTAAAATGAACAATAGTTGTAGGATAGTGATAGTTGAATAGTAATTATGTATTTTTGTGAGAATGTGAATGTGAATATATAGTTAAATGTGGCTTTTCGAGTTGTCGCAAGAACTCCGTCACTGATAACCTACAATTCAGCTGAGTTATACATAGACTTAAGAAAGTGAAGAAACTATGTCGTAATCTAAGATCTGGCTGAAAGGCCTAGCTGCCAAGCCATAAACCTAAATAAACGAGTAAAACATAATCTGTCACCAGTATGCCACTGTCCGGCCGCGAAGTGCCGCGAGGTGGAGTGCACGATAGAGACGGGCGCGTGCGCGTCGTGGTCGTGCGGCGGCACGTGCGGGCGCGTGCTCGCGTGCGGCGCGCACGTGTGCAGGGACGGGTGCCACCCGCCGCCCTGCAACCCGTGCAAGCTGCTCCCGGAGACGGTCATCACCTGCCCCTGCGGCAAGACCAAGTGAGTATTTATGTATGTACTATAGATAGAAAGCTTTTTATTTTTCATCACGTAGATAGATAGATAAAGTCTGGCCATCGAGAGTTGAACCTGGAGTTATTTGCAAACTTTTTACATGGCAAGTCTTATACGAATGTCAACGTCAATTTTGACAAACAAGATGGCGGTTTCGTCCCATCCCATCTTCCGGACACAGCCCTGACGGCCGGGGCTGCTGCTGCACACCAGGAGTCCCTGAAATGTTGCAAATATATGTCCATTGGTAGTTAGTAAGTATTTGTGGCTTTCGGGTCCAGACCCTAGGGCCGTGGGGGCTCAACGTGTCTAATTGACGTCTAACGTGACCAAAAGGCTGGTTTGCTCTTAGGGCAACATCAGTATTGCCAACAAACTCGGAAATGCGGAACTCTTTGTTCTTGGATGAACTAATTTATAAAAACTTGTATGTACCTGTTTAATATGAATGTATCACTATCATAATTGTTGGAGTCCACAGTAAGCTCATGAGATGACCTCCATCCAAATTTAATATTCATCAGGTGGGCTAGGTGGCTAAACTAACTAGTCATTGTTTTCACTCTTTTAAAACCAACTCAGATATCAAATCATTTCATATGGACCTCTTGGAATCTGATTTTGATTATAGCGAATACAACTTAAGTTTTTACAGCATATTGCAGTTTATTTTTTAAAATATTTAATGGCTACTGATTTCCTGCTACCTACCAGAATAAAAAGTAGATAGTGTTGATTCTATTGTCGAGATATAAGTAATAGCAAGTATTCAAAATTTTATTATAATCTATTCAGTACTTTTGGCGTGAATAGGTAACAAACACATCGCACGACTCTCGTATTTATAATATTGTTATTAGAAATTAATACTGATTTTTTAATTATCCCACATAAAATACACAACATAAATAATTAAGGAACTAGCAATTATCAAAATAGATTAATCCAAATTTTTCATAGTAAGTTTGATGTTGCCATATATGTATTATTTAAATTTGCCGGCATATTCCAGGGTCAACTTTAGTTGGTCAGACTATAAACACTATAACTCACCAAATGTACAATCTATATATTAATACATGAAGCAAAAACTTTGTACCCCATTCTACGAAAATTGCGCGAGCGGAGCAGTATGAAATTTCGCACACGTATACTTTGTATAGAGAATAAGTGACGAATGCATTTTTTTTTAAGTATGCATAAAAAATCCATGATAAAAAAATCGAAATGTGTGCAGAGACACATAGTAGAAGTGAAACTCAATGGACAATGGACAAGTGGAAAAACGAATGGCAACAGACAAGTGGCAAAACAAATCACAACAAAATTGTAACTTGAACTTTTACGGGCAGATTGTTAATGTCCACTGGTCCAATTTGAAAACTGCAAATAAACACGCAATACGGCTATTTAATCCTCGTGGTGGCACGATATAGCAATTCCTTAGGAATACGAAATACACGTGTGATTGTCGACGCAACAATCTTTTATTACATACATACATACATAACTTCACACCAGATCCCTTGCGAGGTAGGCACGAACAACAGAGTGCCATACAGGGTTATTCTTACACACCTCACTTGCTTCTTTGACATTCATAGCTCTTGTCATGCACGCTCGTCTATTCTTAAGGCTCCTGACATCACGTTCTGCTAATACAAGATCAATTTGATCATGGAAGGTGTGTCGTGGCCTTCCGCGACTTCTGCATCCATCCACTATTGCATTGTATATCTGTTTAGTCATTCTTTCATCATACATTCTTTCCACATGCCCGAACCACCGGAGCATTCCTTTCCTTACCTTTACCCCGACAATCTTTTATTTTAGCTAATAATATATTCGTGAACTATGCAGATTGGATAAAGAGAAGCGAAAATCGTGCATGGATCCGATTCCGCTGTGCGGCAACATTTGTGCAAAACCACTGGAGTGTGGACCGGCGGGCGACAGGCACTTCTGCAAGATAGACTGCCACCAGGGTAAGACAGAAAATATTTATCCTATTAAATGTTATATGTCCGATGGCTTTATAATACTCAATTCTTACGGACATTCATTTATATATATCAGTTTTGATGTGGTAGTGCTATGCCGGTATAATTTGTTGTTAAATATGATAAAGACATGATATTTTAATACTATTTTACATTTTATTTGTATCTTTCGATTTTGTTACTTAATTTATTTTTCTTGTTGACATTGTTTCACTTCAATGTTTTTTTTTTATAATATAACGAACAATGACTTGTATACCATTAGAATTATTGTGCTTTTTTTTAGATTAAATATTTGTATGACCATGTGTAGGTCAAATACAGTGGAGACATCTGACTTTCTACCACCTAGTTATAACTATTACCTGTATTTTTACAAATAAAGTTTCATTTCATTTCATTGGCTTGATAGATATATCATTACTATCACCTCGATAGGTATGATATAATTGAAACAGTCTTTGAGCTAATTGAGTGTTTTATGATGAGCGAGTTTCATTGACCCACTTTCCCCTATTCCAATCTTCCTGTCTGATCTTTTTATGTTATCCCTCTTTATCACCCTGCAACACGTCAGCTTCACCATTATATTTTACTGGGGATCTGAAGTCACCGATATTTTTATATCACTTCAGAGGTTTTGCATTTACCCACTTTCTTTAATAGGCAGGTTAACTTGTCACTTGTTTTATTTATAGAGGTTCCCACTATGAGAGGTCATAATATACCATTTTCACGTAAACAGGTAGAAAAGTTAATATCGACGGGTGCAAAGTAAAAAGAGATATCTGCAAAATAGCTACTTTACAGGAGAGCGAAAAGATGGTTGTATTAACTTCGTAGTGTTTGAAAGAACATACGTAGCTGGCTATTTTTACATACAAAAATTTATTGAAATAATGTGATATATGCAAAACGAATAATGTCATATTGTAAAGAATTGCTTTATTAAAACGATTGTAGTACAATAAACTAATAATCTTCATTTTGTATATAACTTTATTTACTTTGCACCCGTCGATATAATGGCTTCACCTACGGGGCCGAGACATGGACATTGACGGCAGTATTGGTCCACAAATTCCAAGTCGCTCAACGAGCTATGGAGCGAGCTATGTTGGGGGTTTCTCTTATGTACAGAATTAGAAATGAGGATATTCGCATAAGAGAACCAAGGTGACCGACATAACTCACAAAATTAGCAAATTGAAGTGGCAGTGAGCCAGTCAAGTCTAGCTCAGCACCAATGGCCAATGGAGCAGACAAGTCCTAAACTGACCGATGACCAGTGCAAGGTCACCGGTAGGTGATAGTGGGACTTTTATGGGCTGTTGTTATTATTACTACATACATATTATCACGCCTTTTTCCCATGGGGGTAGGCAGAGACTATAGATCTCCACTTGCGACGATCCTGACAAATAACTTTAGCTTCATCTACTTTCATTATCCTCTTCATACATGCACGTTTATTTGATATGCTTTTTACCTGACCTCGTTTTAACACTTCTGTTATTTGATCATGGTGTGTACGTTGTGGTCTACCGGTACCAACTCTACCATTCACAATACTGTCATACACTTTTTTGTGATTCTATTTTCATCCATGCTCTACACGCCCAAACCACCTTAGCATTCCTTTTTACACTCTTGTTATTACATCTTCTTTCAATCTGCAGTGTTCCCTTATTACACTATTCCGTATCATATCATTCAAGCTTACCTCACTTATACTTCTTAAAGCTCTCATTTCAACTGCATTTATTCTACTTTCATGCTTCTTCTGCCACACCCAACTTTCACTGCTGTTATTATTACTATATGTGCATTTTCAGGACCTTGTCCGGTGTGCCCCGACAAGACCGTCCTGCAATGCCGTTGCGGGCACTCGAGCCGCGACGTGCCCTGCGCCGATCTACGCGAAATGTACAACAATGTTTTCTGCCAGAAGAAATGTAATAAGGTAAACAATTAGAATAACATAGTAATAAATAATACTAAACATACCTTGCAGCGACGCCTCGCACACGCCCACTTTAGTGCTGTACAGGTCCACATCGACCATTTTATCGATTTCTATCTGGCTCATGTGATAAAAAACAAGAGTTAAAAGTGCGTGCGTACAAAGTACACATGCCAGAAGTGAAACTTGGCAAATTAAAATGCCACATGTTATTTGTAAATATTAAAACTACCTAACCTTCAAACAAATTGGCATAAAAAATTGTAAACTAACAAAAAGATAACAGATATATTACTACGTTCGCCCTTTCTCACCCTCTTAATCGGTCTCAATCGCTCTCTCCCTCTTCTTGGCAAAAACGCTGCACATATTCGTGACGATAGATTGCGTTTCACCCGTAAAAAATTACCTTATGCGCCTAAAGAAGTTTCACTTCAAAAACAATAATTTGCCATAAAAGAAATTAAAAAATTGGGATACGAACTGAAAAATAATTGTTATAAATATTCTGTCAATCAGACACTGAATATGGCTGTTTGAAGATATTACTTGAAATCAAATAATGGTCATAATTCTACTTTCATTTTGTTCTATACCTAAAAATTATTGATATCGACTATTTGTCAGTATGTGATGTCACATCACTAGAGAATAGGGAAGCTGACTGTCAAATGAACTGAGATACATTTATAAAATTACAGAATGGCAGTCTCGTAGGTTTTATTCGAGTATACATACCGTATGACGTCATAATGAGTCAAAAAAATCATTTTATTTTACAAGTGGCACATAAAAATGGGTTGCTAAACAGCTTTAAAAAAATCCCACTAAATATCAGCTCTTAATTTTTTAATAGGAAGATCCTCCGCATCCAGTTTTTTAAATTATTCTCAGTCCAATAGAAAAAAGAACACCTCATCATTAATTGATTGTACAGGAAAATGTTCTCAAAGTGTTTTGTAGGAAATTTTGTGCTTTACTAAAAAGTATCCTATATTTTTTCTGTAAATGGTGAGGCCATTTGAATGATATTGAAGATTTAAATTTATTATTTTAAGACAAATATCATTTTTTATTATGAATTTTATAACTCGACAATAAAGACTATTATAAAATGCGCAATACAATTTGTATGTTGTTTTGGCGATTTAATTAAGCGTTCAAAAGATATTCATCATCAAACTTTCATGTGTACTGAATCTTGTAAAAAAAAATGTTTGAAAAGTAATTAAAATTATTTCTATGATGACATTTTGAAAGTTAGATGATAAGATGTTATTTTAGCTCCTGTTCTTTTGTAATTATGTAAAATTATTAGAATTTTTTTATAACATGTGTCAGCTCCCCTATTGCAATCTCGATTTGTCGAGAACAAGATAGTTTAAAAAAAATCCAACTAAAAAACAGAAAATAAAATTTAATATATTTGGTTTCTGATGAATGGGGTCTTTAAAAAAAAGCGTGGGGCGTATTCAAGGCGCTTTTTAAGATATTAAAGAAGAAGAAAAAGCGCTTTGAATACACCCCACGCTTTTTTTAAGACCCCATTCATCAGAAACCAAATTTATTAAATTTTATAAATTCATAAAAAATCCAACTAAAAAAGTTGGATTTTTTATGAAAGCGTGTTTTTTTAGTTTTTTTTTAAACTATTACTTATTATTCATTTTATAGTTGAATTTTTTTTAAATGTTTTTAAATACAAGCTTTTGAGATCCTGCATATCATGTAGCAGCAGAGTGCTAGCCAAGACAAGTAAAACTAGCCCTAACACGACGGGTCTATCTTGTTTAGTACAGGAGTTCCTATGGCCACCTTCCGACTCCATCATCAGATCAGGTCCATGGTACTATATTATTGCATTGTCATCGACCTTTGACAGGTGTGCAAAGTTTGAATTAAATCTATCGTTCAAAGTAGGACAAAATCGAGCTCAAAGGGGTCGGTTACAAACATATATACATACATACAGGTGAAGCTAATAAAAGCGTGTTAAAAATTAGTAAGAGTGTAATGTTTGTGTATGTGATTAGAAATTGTCGTGCGGCCGTCACCGCTGCCGCACGGCGTGCTGCGCGTGCGCGTCGCACCGCTGCGCGCTCACGTGCGGCCGCACGCTCTCCTGCCAGACGCACCGCTGCGAGGAGTTCTGCCACACCGGCCACTGTGCACCCTGCCCTATAGTCAGTGAGTACACTCTTTTATAATAATAATAATCGACAGACAAACACATACATATATAACTTCACGCCAGGTCCTTTGCGGGGTAGGCACGAATAACAGAGCGCCATACAGGCTTATTCTTACACACATATTGTATATCCCCAAATTAATCAAGTTACGCTTTTGTTATGGGTAATTTACAATGGACACTGAGAAAAAACGTTTCCGAAATTTACTATACCAGGAATCGAACCCGGAGCCTCTGCGTTGCAGTGAGATAGGCCGGCAAAGGCTTAGCCCGCTCAACCATAGAGGCCGTCAAAACTTTGATACAAAACATTTCATACTGTTATTGTTTTTATTCGACACTAGCGACTCGGCGCGGTTTCACCCGCGCTCTATACCGCTCCCGTGGATATAGCGTCATGTGATATAGCCTATGACACTCCTTGTTAACGTAGCTTCCGAACAGTAAAAGAATTTTTAAAATCGGTTAAGTACATCCAGAGATTACCCCCTATAACATCACAAACTCTCAAATTTTACCTCTATATATATAAGCAAAGTTTGTTTTCTTTGTCCGAGGTAAACTCGAAAACTACTGGACCGATCAGCATGAAACCACAACCATTCGACGCGGAATTAATCGTAGATGGTTATAGGCTATATATTTTTCAATTTCTATGCGCCCTTTGCCATGTTTTCTCAATTTGTTTGTATATTAATTTATTTGCTCCCATTAAACAAAAGACAGGCATTTATCGTTGGTTCATTTGTTTTCTAGCTCATAAAAGAGGAACATGATTTAACATAACCTCTATGTTAGAAACAACTATAGTCTTAACATATAAAGCAGAAGAGCCTAAATGTATGCTTGAACGCGCTAATCTCAGGAACCACTGTCTGATTTGAAAATTCTTTCAGTGGTAAATAACCCATTAGCTATATATCATCGCGATAAGATCAATAGGAGCGGAGTACCAATGAAGAATGTTTCAAAATCGGGTTGTTTTAGCTTACCTTCTTTTGTTATTCCACGCGGACGAAGCCGCGGGCAGAAGCTAGTATATGTCCATTTTTATTTGTCTGATTTAGATGAATTAGTTATGCGTGGTGTTCAAGTGGATCCCGGGATGGCTTAGATTAATTGGTCCCGGTTGATGGCGCTGCAATCGGTTTCTAGATTTTATTTTTTAAAGGCAAGACAACGTCTGCTGGGGACAGCTAGTTTGTCATAATAAAACGATAACCACAATTTGTGTGTGTAGGTTTCGAAGAGTTAACCTGCGAGTGCGGCGCTGAGGTGCTGTTGCCGCCGGTGCGTTGTGGGACGAAGCCGCCGCCTTGCACGGCACCCTGTCGTCGCGAGCGGCCCTGCGGCCATCCGCCCCACCACTCGTGCCATTCTGGGGACTGCCCCCCCTGTGTGGTGCTCACCACCAAGCGCTGTCATGGCGGACACGAGGTAAGGATACTTCCTCTCAAAGCTGGATATCCCTATTAATATTATAAATGTGAAAGTAACTCTGTCCGACTTTTACGCTTTTACAGAAAGCTACTGAACCAATTTGGCTGAAATTCAGTATAATATATAATTTAACAAAAAAACCTATGCAATTGTGTAACTATATATTTTAAAACAATGTATTATGCAATAATAAAAAGTGATTTTTCTTATTTTTTTTAATAATTTTACCAAAACTTCTCGAATTTATCATGTTCTGCATGTATTTTTATAATTTTAAAATAAAGTACAGTTTCACACGATATATTTAAATACAGATTAATAATATAGATTAGAGATAATCTAAAAGTAGTTAAATATTTTCTATGCCTAGGGTGAACATAGGATCCTTTGTATCCCAAAAAATGGGATAGTTTCCAGGATAAAAGTATATTTTTATTTTTGTCTAATGCTTTCACAGGGAACCTATTGGACAGTTATTTTCTCATTTATATTATATATTAATAGGAACTAGAAAAGATGTGTCAACTATCCAATTTCCGTCCCAATTATTCTTATTTCATCGGAGGAAGTGAAATGGGAATTATCATAAGTATGTATATTAACAGGAGAGGAAAACAATACCCTGCTCTCAGGAGGAATTTTCGTGTGGTCTTCCGTGCGGGAAACCGTTGCCCTGCGGAAAGCATACCTGCATAAAAACATGCCACAAAGGCCCTGTGATACAAGCAAGTGAGTATGAATCGTATTGTTTTGTATTCTTACTAGCTGCGCCCCGCGGTCTCTCCCGCATGGTGATTGAAAATCGTCATAATTCAAAATATTTAAATAAAGTAAAAGATTTTTTCTAAAATAAAAGTAGCCTAAGTTACTCCTTATTACATCAGCTACCTGCCAATAAAAGTTCCGACAAAATCGGTCCAGCCATTTCAGAGATTAGCCGGAACAAACAGAGAGACAAAAATTGTAAATAATGTTATTTTGGTGTGTGTACTGTATACAGTCGATATATATATCTGCGTGTAGTAAAAAGCGGTTATTTCAATTTTACAAACAGACACCAATTTTATTTATATGTATAGATTTTCGTTTCAACCGGATTATCCTTCTCAAGTAAGTAACATAGTTCGGATAATTAGCTATAATTGGTTTGAAGTTTGTGACATACGGATGTGAGTCTGATTTTATTACCGAAAATATACAAATATAAATATGTTGTTAAGCATCAGATCGCAGTTGTTTACTTGTAAAATGCTGACTACACAGTTAATTTTTTATTGGAAAATCTTTTAAGGAAAAGATTGTGCTTTCAGTTGACATTTTCTATTGAAGTAACTTTAAATTGTATTCCATACAATAGGATATTTTGTCTATTACATTAGCCATGAAAAGGTTTATTACAACAGTTTTAAACCGACTCCAAGCCTTGACCGTGACATACACAGATAGACGGATGCATTCGTAAGGATTCCATTTCTACAGAACCTTAACATAAAGATACAAAGTTTTCTCTTCATAGTTTTAAGGCCGCCTTTGGTTTCACCAAGTAACTATTGTCTTGTTGTACATTTCGTAGTAAGTTTTGGTGAACAATAAAGTGTTGTCTATGTATTTTTGTGTCGGAGGATTATAAATAAATGGTAGAGTAGAGGTTTAAGATTTTTTTTTAATCCTCTTCTCGAGCGAAAGAGATTACTCGAGCTTATCACTTTAGGGGTTATATATTTTTCATATTTTCTTTTATTTTTATCTTATCGTTATTTTTATTTCATATCTTTTTCTTTTCTTTAATTGTTTTTACAAAAGTTTATTTTTAATATATTTGCTTGTTCTATATCAATACATGTTTTGTTGTTTCCAAAATTATACAAGTTTATTTTGGCCAAAATTCCTTAATTTAGTATACAGTAGGGTGTAGTACAAAAAATTTTTTTTTTACAAGTGACACGGAACAATCGGCTGCTAGACACCGTAAAAAAATTCTCACCAAGCATGAGCTCTTTATTTTAATAGGAAAATCCTCCGCATCGCAGTTTTGTATTTTTTTCTCAGTCCTCATCATTTATCGATTGAACAGAAAAATGTTCGGAGAGAATTTTTTAGGAAATTTAATGCTCTACAAAAAAGGTATCTTATATTTTTTTCCGTAAACTTCACCATTTGAAAGATATTAAGGATTTAATTTTGATTATTTTAAGACAAATTTCATTTTTGTTTATGAATTTTATAACTCGACAATAAATGACTTTTACAAAATGCGCAATACAAATTTTTGTTGGAAATTAACTACTCTATAAAAATGGTTTCTTATGTTTTGAAATTGAATTTTTTCGAATATCTCATCATAAACTTTTAAAATCCGTACACATGAAAGTTTGATGATGAATATCTTTTGAATGGTTTCATCGTCCGCTTTTGACCAGACCTTAAGTGTATCGTCGCGTAGGTCGGACACGTGTCAATGCAAACATTGTACAGGTGCACCCAGCCGTGCAACGAGAAGCGTGGGAGCTGCGGGCACCCGTGCGCGGCGCCGTGCCACTCGGGCGGCGCGGAGGCGAGCGCGTGCCCCAGCACGACGCCCTGCCGGCGGCTGGTGCGCGCCACCTGCCCCTGCAATCGGCGGCAGGCCGAGCGGCCCTGTTGCGAGAACGCGCGCGACTACAACAAGTGAGTGCCTCAATTAGCCTGAACACAAACGAACACTTCCAACTTTTTCTGATCCGCTTGAGAAAACCAAGGGCGTGTGGGATTCGCCACGCTGGGGTGGACGGGCACTAACACCGCCGCAGGAATTTTCACTACCATTTACGACCCCACCCACTAAAACTCCTGGTGCCCGATCCTGCTATAATAATTTTCGAAATACCGTTCCATTGCGATACTGTTAAAAATAGTATTCTACTAAATTCACAATATCTTCTCGATATCGTCGCGGCAGCATAATAGCAGAAAAAATTGATATAGTACCATTAGCAGAAATGACATTAGCCGAAATTAATATTAAAAAGCTACCAATAATTGAAGACATGAGTGGATGAAGGTGATAAGTTGCATAATTCCAATTCTAAGTAAATCGAGATGAAAGTTTTACTTTTATTTTAAACTGAACTTAACACCCTTTTCAACTTTTTATTTTTTAAATATGCCTTATATCTATGGTCTAAGGTCTGTAGTCATTTGGTATCGACTTATAACCTTCATCTACGCAAAAAAAAAGCAAAAAACCGAATATGCGACATATCCTTCATCTTCCTTCGACCTTCATCCACTCACGTCTTCAATTTATACATTACTAGCTGTCCCGGCAGACGTGGTCCTGCCCGAAAAAATAGGTGTTGATCGTAGAGGGTTGAAAATTTAGGGTTGTATGTATTTTTAATGCTGTATCATAAAAAAATTTAATAATTAAAAAAAAATAGGTGTGGACTACCCTTAACATTTATAAGGATGAAAAATAGATGTTGTCCGATTCTCAGACCTACCCAATATCCCCCAGGGGGTGCCGCCCTGGACTCCCCTCCGTCCAGGAAGCGGTACAAGGGGATGCGTCCCCGGGGCCCCGAGCGGCCACTGTCACATTCCCCCCTTCACTCCGTGACAGTGGTGTCCCACCTTTCCGCCTCCTCATCCTAAAAGCCTTCCCTTCCTTCCAAACCTCCTCCCAAAACACTCTTCCCTTCCGAAGTTAGGTGGCCTCCCCCGACTCCGACCGCTGACGCTGCTGTAAGCGCGAGGCGGCGGGGAAAAGGGGAGGAAGGAGAGGGAGGGGTGATGGCGCAGGAGCAATCCTCGCGGCCTCTCCCTCCCCCTATCGCGAAGCCGCTGACGCTGCTGAGAGCGCGAAGCGGCGAGGTGGGGGAGGAAGGAGAGGGAGGGGTGATGGCGCAGGAGCAATCCTCGCAGCCTCCCCCTCCCCCCTATCGCGAAGCCGCTGACGCTGCTGAGAGCGCGCGGTGGCGAGGGGGGGGAAGGAGAGGGAGGGGTGAAGGCGCAGGAGCAATCCTCGCAGCCTCCCCCTCCCCCACCGAAGGAGGATAGCGCCCGTGACTCCTGGCAGCCACGGGCGGGCGGCAGCGGGCGTCGAGGTCTGGGGGATCAATAGGACCTCCGCCCGCACTAATACCGCGAGAGGGCGCGAGAGGCAGCCGCGCGTCCCTCTCAGGGCCGGGGAAACGTCACTCCCCGGCCCGCACACAGGAGAGGCCGCCTCTGTTTACGAGGCGGCCAGCCGCTGCCGGGGTTGCGGATTAAGCTCGCGCATGTACCGTGACCCCGGCGCTAGGCGGAAGAAGGCTCCCATGAGGTTTTAGTGGGTATACCGGCGCCGGTCGTATTGATTAATCGGCGTCGGGAGCCCCACATACCGGCCGCGTAGATCCCCGCGCGGCTGACGATGCGACAACGCATTTCCTCATGTAAAAAAAAAAGACCTACCCAATATGCACACAAAAATTCATGAGAATCGGTCAAGCCGTTTCGGAGGAGTTTAACTACAAACACCGCGACACGAGAATTTTATATATTAGATTAATACTTGTAAAAATAGAGTCGGGCACACCATTGGAATTAACAGAACACCGAAATCAGGCGAACCTGCGATTGAGACGCTTGTCCATTTATAAACCGGAGAAATGGGCTTCTCTAGCTACCTCAGGCTCACATACGAGGTAAAATACCGACGACCCATCTGATGGTAAGTGGTACCCCTCGTAGACGTTTGCAATTTTAAGAAATGTCGTAAATGCGTTTCTCGCCTTAAAAAGGGCTGAACCTGGTCACACATGCCGCGGAACACAGACTGTTTTGGCGACAGGCTCTAAATCAAACGTAGCCATGGGCAAATGGCCTGAATGGGCAAATGCCCTACCACCTGGCTGTGGATTGTTTTATCTTACAGACCACAGAAATGAGTATTGTTTCTCACACAGATAAAACTATGTCAGAGTCTACAACACTTGACTCTCTCTGTGGATGAACTTGTTATAAGGAGACACTTAAAGCTTTTTAAATAAAACTTCTGTCATTCAGAAGACCCTATATGTATATATTGTTTATTGCTGGAGTATAGCAGACAGGCTGACGGCCTAACTATGATGGTAAGTGGTTACCGTCGCCTATAAACATTTGCAACCCTAGATATTATCCCCGCAAATTGCTATTGCGCCTGGCCGCCATTTTGGTGACGTAACCGTCGCCGAACACTCAGTACTGTTAGCAGCACTGGCCGGCGAGTATACGTACATATCGAGTTGCGGATGACGTCACGTAAATGTTAATTTGACAAGGTTCCAGCGCATTAGCAATTTGCGGTGATAATATTACCAATATGCGCCGGAACACAACTTGAGGTTGTTATTGCGCCAATCTCTGGTCCAAGCGTGGTAGCCATCCAGACAGGCAAATACCCTACCATCTGCTGTGGGTTGTTTTGTCGCCTCTTACAACAGCCGCCTGGCCACAGGAATTAGTATTCATTCTCCGTTCCTGCACGGATAAATTAAAATGAATAAAGTATTTTCTCTGTTGAAGGATTTAATATGAAAATAATTTATACAACAGGATGATGAGTGCGCTGGCCGCAACCAAAATGCAAGAAGGAGGTTCAGTTGACCTTTCGGACGTACAACGTCCCGGATCTATGTTAAAAACGTAAGTTATTCAAGTACCTCGTGTTGCACTCTCAACCATTATATATTCTTTTCAATATAATACCACATTATTATTATAATAAATGCCCCACTGTTGGGATCGAGCCACGCTTATCTAAGGTGGCTTGGCAAGTTTGACACATCGGTTATCTCGATATGTAGGTAGCATCACGATGTTTTCCATCACCATTGTTAGCACGTGGTAATTGTAAAAATATGCACATTAGATCAGAAAACTGACTAAGAGGTGCATGCGTTCCGGTCAGGATCGAACCCGCGCCCTTCGATTTAGGGGCGCTAACCATTACGCTACCACGACTACTATGGTGTATGGTGTGGTTATTGCACGCTTCTGTCAAATTATCATATCCTAGTATGTGTGTGTGTGTAGTTTGGAGTGCGACGACGAGTGCCGCGTGGAGGCGCGCACGCGGCAGCTGGCGCTGGCGCTGCAGATCCGCAACCCGGACGTGTCCGCGAAGCTGGCGCCGCGGTACAGCGAGCACGTGCGCGCCACCGCCGCCAAGGAGCCCGCCTTCGCGCAGCACACGCACGACAAGCTCACCGAACTCGTGCACCTCGCCAAGAAGGTGCGAAACAGACTTTTACTTAAGTAGTACCATATGTTTTAAGGATTTATGTTCGCTTACCATATAATTAAATTCGAGTGTCGTTGTCTGCTTCTTTAAACCATTACACTAATAAGAGTCTACGTATATTACGCGCCAAAATATGGGTATACCGGCGTCATATTCTGCTCAAAACTTTTTTACGTTTACAATAGACCTTTCATCTATTCTATCGAAAAGTTTTGTATATGAAAATCGAATATTTGATGAATTTAGTCTGCAAATATTCCTTTCAATCTGAATTTGAAAAATGAGCTTATTTTAAGTTTTCCGAGTACTGTACTCGGAAAATTTAAATGCGCTTCGACAGAAGTTAGTTCCGTGACCTTGTGCAGATCACGTCAACCTCTAAAGGTTAGATAGTTATATAACACTTTATTACTCACCAAAATAAACAATAGTAAAATAGTACATAATTACAATAATTCTTGGCAAACAACATGCCTTTCGATTAAAATAGGTGTCTTCCAGGTAACCTAACTGGAAAAAAATTCTTAACTAATCTGGCGATATAGATGGGGCAGAAAACAAGAGAGGACTGTACAGTTTAAATATACATTCACTAATTTATAAATTTAATAAATATAAAAGTCTGGATACCGGACAAGCGAGAGCGCAGCAGTCTCCCTCTACATACGCGTGAAACTTATCAAGAAAGTATGTAAGTTTTGTACGTACTAAACTACGTTTTCAAATGGGTAGCCGATTTGTTTGAAAATGGAACTCTACAGGTAAAAAACAATGTTTGAAATTTAAAAAAAAAAACAACAAAATCCAATGATAATAATTGAATAATAATGTTTCTTGTTAGTCGAAGCAGAAAACGCGTTCACACTCGTTCCCATCGATGAACTGGCAAAAGCGGCAGTTCATACACGAGCTATGCGAGCACTTCGGCTGCGAGAGTGTCGCCTACGACGCCGAGCCCAACAGGAACGTCGTCGCCACAGCCGACAAGGAGAAGGTTAATTATTTTTTATATCATATTCTATTATTTAAAATAACTGGCGAGAAGTAAGCCTCACCAAGACGTCACCCAGATGGCGCAATCGTGACATAACCCGGGTGGTGTGACCAAGCTGGCAAAGACGCAGAAAGCTGGAATAGGTGAACAGACAGTCGAATCAATTTAGTTACTTTTTTTAAAACTTATATAAAGGCTACGTTCCACTTGCTGTTTTTTTTTTTTTTTTATTGCAGGAGATCAGCAGACAGGCAGACGGCCCACTTGATGGACAGCGGTTACCATCGCCTATGGACATTTGCAACACCAAAGGTGCTACGAATGCGCTGCTGCTCTCTTTAGGGAGCTAAAGGGAGCTTGCTGTCTAACGTTTCAATCATAAACTCTAGTGGAACGGATTATGGAGCGTTGATGTCATAAACGACGAAATGCACAAATTTCATTGGTTGATTTGAAAACCGCGCCTTTTTCAATGTCAAACGATAGAGAGAATTAATGATCTGTGGTCAATGCCCACTTGACCCACCTTTTGACATAGGTCCTTGTGAGCTCTGTGTGATCGAAAATGATGACGTCATTAGTGTCGTTTTCGCCACGAAAGTTACGTCATTAGTGTCGTCATGGAAAGGAAAGGCTGACGGAGCATTTTGGGCGTTGTGAGCTACTAGCGGAGCGCGTCCAAAGTCGCAGCCTCAAAAAGCTTTTAGGAGTGGAACGTCAATAAAAGGCATAAGTGAACGACTGACTAATTTATTGCTAAGTACCGACACCTTATTAATACAACGCGTGACTATCGTCACAAGGAGCATACCTGTTTATGACGTTATAAATAGGTATAAGTAAAAGGAGTCAAAAAACGTATTAATAATAATTATTTAAAATAATTAAAATTAATTCCATGATATTTTAAAAGTTATATGGTAAGACGTTATTTTTAACGCCTGTTTTTTATACTTAAAGCTGTACCGTCGAACATTCACCGCTTCCAATTTCATCATTGTGTATATCGTTATTTTCGCGAACGATGCTGAGGGTGCCGAATTACATGTGTTATTATACCTTATTTAGAGATGGGAACAGCTGTTACCATTAACATTTTTTGTACACACGTTGTTGGTTGGTTGTAGGTCGTTATGAATTCGAATATTATTTCTATCCTTTGTTGAACCTCTCGAGAACGGATGCCAATATCGTTGATGAACAATGTTATTACAAATACAGCTATCGCTATTCCTACACTTTCGAATGCACCAAACATCTATTAGACTATTTTTTATGTCGATAGCCATATTGTTTCTCTATTGCGTTACAATGCCTGCATTGTAAATAATTTGATTCTTAACCAGGGCAATTGATTTTTCGAACACCTAATGAGGTATTAGTTTGCTTTAGTTTTCATAAATATCGGCCATTTGCTAATACATATAATTTGGCTATCAAAACACATTGGGACAAATCACTCTATATCTTCTTATATATAAAATTCTCGTGTCACAATGTTAGTTACCATACTCCTCTGAAACGATTTCACCAATTCTCATGAAATTTTGTGTGCATATTGGATATTTTTGAGAATCGGACAACATCTATTTTTCAACCCCCTAAATGTTAAGGGTAGTCCACCACTATTTTTTTTGTGATACAGCATTAAAAAATACACACAACCCTAAATTTTCAACCCTCTACGATCAACCCCTATTTTTTATTTGTTAAATATCGATTATAGCTTTTCCGGGCAGGACGACGTCTGCCGGGACAGCTAGTATCTTGTAATGGGTTAAATTATTGTGTCTTCAATCTCAATTCAAGTTTATAATTGTCGGTTCCAGTCTTGGTTGCCGGCAATGAGCATCCTGGAGGTGTTGTCTCGTGAGGCGGGCAAGAGACGTGTCCCAGGACCCGTGCTCCGAGCATCCACTTCTTCGACGCCTCTATCATCGTCGTCCGCTACGTCGTCTTCGACGTCAACTGCTACCAAGTAAGAGTGGTCACACCATACTTAAACTTCTACGAAGACAACTGGTCGCGCGTATTTCATTTAATATTTATATTGAAAATTCTTAAAGTAATGGAACGAATCGTAATACTTCAAATCATGTAAAACCACATCCTATCTTTTTTCCTCTCCGGTACATACCCTAGCAAGCAGAAGGAAGGAGACAGCATGAGACGTCAACTGCATCGCTATAGTGGTCATCGCATAGAATTGACCTTCTCACTTATGAACTGCAACGCATACGCATCGCTTTTGAACATTATCAACTATTTTCGTCCATATATTTTATATACATAGACTTTACTAGTTCTCGTGAAATTGTGCGTGTCGTGCTAACTTCAAGAATCACGGAGAAAACCATCGCTTCACTACGCAAAGGTACTGTGCCACCCTTCCTTTATATAACTGCCTATATTTCCCCGTGTTCTGTGCAGCTATATTTCCATCATTGTGGTTTTATATCGAAATGAAATGAATATGGGTAACAATTACCAATTCGCGTAATCAACAACTTTCTATCAAATAGGCCGTAAGCCTGTCCCCTGTATCCCAGTAATAATTAATCAATCATAGCCTAGCTATACACCTGTAAGTTTTGCTCACATAAACCTAAGGCTAAACTCACATTTCGATTTATTAATACCGGACTCAGCTGTAACTTTTGCAATAACTTCTTACGAAAATTGTGCAGACGGAGGCGTAAGAAATTTCGCACGCTTATAGTTTATATAGAGAAGAGTGCAGAGTGCTATTATTTTTTAAATCATCCATAAAAAATACATTAAATCAATAATAAAACGTTACACATAGTACCATGTATTTTACACACACACACACACACACACACACACACAAGCATATTATACTCTTTTGTTTATTGTTAAAGTTAAATTAACAGTGTAGCCTTGGCGAAATCTGTGATTATAGAAGTATAATAGTATTTTATAACAGAACCTTAATAATGTTCAATCTTATAATTTAAATTAATTATTATGGTCGAATTTCGACCACGGTCGGTCACAAGTATTAATCAATAATAATATTACAGATCAGCAAGTGGATGGGCGACTTTAACATCGACCAACGCGTGGGCCGCTCGCAGTCAGGCGAAACAACAACAAGCCGAGAAGAAAATCGACTATTTCGACAACCCGCCAGAAAATTAACAAAGCCGTATTTAGCTCAAATTGTCACACCTAGCCGGCAAACCTTGCAGATAAGTGGTATCAACAATCATTTACTCCAAAAGCCTCTTTTTATCAAGTAATTGAACGGTAACATATCAAAGATCATTGGGCTTGCTATAATTGAGTACAGAATTTGCAGATCAACATTTATTTATTAATTTAATTTATTTGGGAAACATACAATAATTAATATTCGTAAATATAAAACACAAAATTAATTCATATGTCAATCAAGTTTACAATAAAAAATAATCTATGTAATAACATGTCTCCTCTCCCCACCTCCCTTTTTCCATATCGATTTCCTTTCCTGGCTTTCTTGTCTTTTAGACCTGTATTGCGTTCAATGACGTGTACGAACTTCAAGGACGTATTTAAGTTTTGCTCGCACTGTATTTATATATTTATTTAATTGCAATGGCTATTTCCTTAATCATTTGTTACACATATGAACAATTATAAAATTACATACTATTGAATACAATGTAAGAAAACTTAACTGATTTGTATTCCAATTAAATTAAATATTGTTTTGTCAATGTGCTTATTGTTTATTGTTTAACACACGATTCATTAAACGATACATCCTAAATAGAAATAAAACTAACTAGGTAGTAGATACCCACCGTAATTATAATACATATCATCATGTATTAAAATCATTTTTTTTTTGTCTACAACGTTGGTTTCCAAGGGGCCTATATAAAACGCAGGTTTGCCGGCGAATGGAAATACATAATAATGTAGTTTTAGATAACAGTCAAATTTATATAGCGTCAATTTTTATATAAATGTTTATTCCAATATAAATATCGTATGTATGGGCACGAAATCTCACAAATATTACATTTTTCTTTGCATCTGCTAATGAAATTTTGATTAATTTATGTTAATTATAGAATACTAGAGCTTACCCCGCGGCTACGCCGCAGGTCAACCTCTAGTGCGTATCTCTTGTTTAAAGAGCAGGTGGTACAGATTACATTGTATTAATTTTTTATGTATTACTATTCATTTCATTTTATATCGCAAACTATACCATCCCCCGTCTCTATGTAAACTACATAAATGACAAAACATGAAAGATCACATGGAACGAGTGGACCCAATGGACCAAGTAGATCCAGTGGACCCTTGGACTCAGTGGACCAAGTGGACGAAATTGACAAAATCTCAAACCTATCCTAGTTTCGGGATAAAAAGTATCCCTTGGCTACCCTCGGTATTAAAATTACATTTGTACCGAGTTCCAGCCAAATCGGTCCAATAGTCTTTCCATAAAAGGATAATAAACAGAGAGACAAATATATTTTTTCCCGGTAACTACCCCTTTTTTCGGGATAAAAAGTATCCTATGTTCATCCTCGGATTCGAAAATATATTCTAAGATTCAGCCAAATCGGTCCAGGTGTTTTTTCCGTGAAAACTGAACAGACAGACGGACAGAGTTACTTTCGAATTTATAATATACTAGCCGTTCCCGCCCGCTTCGCCTGGCGAATGACATTATAGAATTTTTAAAAACGGATCACGGTTTTTTATACGTGAAAATCATGTTGTTTCTAACATAGAGGTTATGTTAAATCATGTTCCTCTTTTATGAGCTAGAAAACAAATGAACCAAGGATAAATGCCTGTCTTTTGTTTTATGGGAGCAAATAAATTAATAAAAAAAACAAATTGAGAAAACATGGCAAAGGGCTCATAGAATTTGAAAAATATATAGCCTATAACCATCTACGATTAATTCCGCATCGAATGGTTGTGGTTTCATGCTGATCGGTCCAGTAGTTTTCGAGTTTATCTCGGACAAAGAAAACAAACTTTGCTTATAACTTTGCTTAATCGTAGATGGTTATAGGCTATATATTTTTCCATGTTTTCTCAATTTGTTTGCTTGTTTGTCATTCGCCGGGCGAAGCGGGTGGGAACGGCTAGTTTATTAATAAAAGAGGAACCTGTTGCTGTATTATTAGAATATGGCGGATAGAGTTAGGAGAACTATCATATACGAGGGTCAAATTGAAATTGTGTCCAGCGGTGAAAATAAATAATGGTTCGAAAACCGACCAAAATGGCGCTAGTGTAGACAAAGACCTAAGAGACGGAGTAAAGTGTGATATTATCTTCAATGTATTATCCCCGCAAATTGCTATTGCGCCTGGCCGCCATTTTGGTGACGTAACCGTAGCCGAACACTCAGTGCCGTTAGCATCACTGGCCAGGGAGTATGCGTACATATCGAGTTGCGGATGACGTCACGTGAATGTTAACTTGACAAGGTTTCAGCGCATTAGCAATTTGCGGGGATAATACATAAAGGTGCTCCCTCGCCGCGAGCATTCGCCTGTAATTGTATCCGTCATTCATGATTCGATTTTAGGTATTACGTTACAAGACTGCCTCCATGACTGACGAGCATTCGTCTGTAATGTCCTATTCATGATTCGAATTCGAGCAATTATATTACAGTATTGCCTCCCTGACTGACGAGCATTCGCCTGTAACCAGACTTTCGTGATTCGATTTTGTGTATTTAGTTCATTCCATAGTGTCAGACGAAGTCGTCGTTGTTTTACAAGTTATATCAAAATATATATTTTTTGCGCATAGATTTAGATTGCGCATTTGTATGCTCGGTTCACCTCCTTCATTGATGTAATACTCGGATCTGTAACGTTACATTGTGAATGCTCCCGGTCAATGAATTTTGACGGTTAGTTTTTATTTGACACGATAAGAAGATCCTACCTATCTCTGCCCTCGAGCCCTGGTCTAGAATATTCCGTCAGACTCCCTTTAGAGAACGGCGGCAACAGGCAGCACTTTGGTAGCGCCCTTGATGTAACAATTTTTTATAGGCGGACTTAATCTGCCGTCTGCCTGTCTGCTGAACTAGTGCAATTAAATGTAATATTATAGCACATTTATATTCTGCCTACAATAATTCTTAACCTACTACTATGGTTGAAGGCTGCATTGCCGGCGTTGAGTGTTTACATGTTGCTTTTATACTCGCTTCACGCTAGACTGGGCATTAACAAATTTTAAAACAGTTGAAGTTTTATTATCTAAATTATTTGAGTATTTTGAATAGTTATATCATGCAAAAAGAAACGTCAATGTGGAAAATGATGGATTATTATTATTAATTTTCAATACATCAACCTTGGAAGTACCTGTTTAAACTTCAAGCGCTCGGCGACAAGTAAGCATGAGAGTAATATGTAAACACGTAATCGCGCTTGCCCTGCGCAGCCTTTGACTCACGTTAAAAGCTGAAAATGAGGGGAGCGAAGGGCAGTAGCACCGGAAGTGGAAGTGGCAAGACAAGAGTTGTGTTTACATACTCGCGCTGCAGATTTTGTTCAAGGTAGCGGACATAATGTAAACGACGGGTTTAGACAAGTCCCTTATTTAAATGTGTACACATTGAAATAGTGTATCTCAAAAAATTCTATTTTCAACTTAAAAATACAGTCTTACAACTTACGATTTCTCTGAAATATGGTAAATAAAATTACCTTTTATCCAAGTATTTAATTATGGACATGGGAAAAAGATATTAGCGATTTGAATTTTTTTTGTATTACCCTATTTATCTAGATTATAGAGACCAATGAACTATTTATGTAATTAATATCTATATGATTCTTATATAAAGGATTCGTGCTTTTCATAAAACCCATAAATTGTTATACTTTTTTATAAGTTCGTTTGTAAAAATCATAAAATTCACCATGACAGTATTTTCTTGCCAGCGTTTGCAACTATTAGTTTTTGTTTATGAAAATTGTATTTTCTCATACTCAATTTGATTTCTTGATTTACGAATATGAAATAATGGAAGTTCCAAAAACATAAATGCTTATTACAATTTTACACAAATTATAATTCCTATCGGCAGCTTATGTCTGCGCAGGTAAGGCAGATCGGCTTCCGACATTTATGTAATCTGTATTGAACTTTATTCGCAAACTCAAAAGGCAGAGTGTTGCTTGCTATGCATTTTTAGCTCTGTCCCGCTTACACGATTTGTACACTGCGGTGCGTAAACATCGCACTGGGTGGTGTCCTGCCCAACATTCAGGCAGTTCTCCTGCCAAAGGCTTAGAAGCCGCGTGGTGTGGCTTTCCTTTCTGTCGTCGTCTGTCCTCGGACAAGGACGACGTACAAAGGAACAAGAAAACACACTGATAAAAAAGGCCCTTTTCAAGGCCACAATATATTTCGTAATTTGTTTTTTTATATAATATTCAATATACATGTAATTAATTTCATCATATTCAAAATTACCACTATTGAAATTACTTTAAATGTATTGTCATAAGTAAATTCTTCAGTATATAAAATTTTCAAAAATGTGGTAACGTGCAAGCGAGATAGCGAACTTTATTGAAGTAGTCCCACATAAGAGGGACGGGACAGCCAAATCGGCTAGGAATATTTTTTATCATATCACCGTACTGCTTCACCTGGGACATAGTTCTAGTTTTAGGCCGTTTCACGCAAATGTATCGATGGGTTAAGTGCGTTATTTGTGATACGATATTGTTATTGACAGCTAACGTATGTACACACTTAAAGTATTTGCCCACAGTCGATAAGCAAAACATTGTCGCAGGTGAAGTCTGACGGTCACAAACGACGCAACCTCGTAAGTTTTGTACCAGTGTATAATGTTTATGACGTCATAAGCTTGTACAAGCAAAATGAGTCAAATAGCGCATTCATTATTGTTTGAACAGAAATTAAAAAAATTTCTATCTTAATATTTTAAAATTGATAGGAAGTTATTTTAACGCCTGTTCTTTCATATGTAAATAGTGTTAGATTTTATTATAACATTTGTCAGCATCGCTATTACTATCCGCAAGAGTTAACTTAAGACCTGAACGGAATGCGCGTTCCCCTCCCGACCCCCGCCTTCTTACCGCTCTCGCCATCTACGCGTCAATACCTCGCGCTTACGTCATTCGAGCGAAGTCTCAAGTTAACTCTTGCGGGTTTTATATTGTAATGTTACTCTAAAATTGTCATATAAAGATTTGTTTTTTTTATATAGTTTTGATGTAATGCTTAATCAAATTTATACCGGTTATAGTTTTTTTTATAATTTTGATTGACGTAATTTAGACTCGTGGGCGTTAATTTCGATACGAATTTAATTAAATAGGTGAAGGGGAGGTTCTCTTATGAATATTTTTCGGTGTGTAACTCCAATATTGTAGGATGTAACTATGTAACTGATATTCGTCGTTATACAGACGACAAATGTATGAATAAACTGTTACATAATTTGTTATATTGTTTTTTTTTTATTTTTATAGAAAGGTTTCCTCGCTAACTCGCAACTTGATAAAGCTCATTTGGTTTTAAATAAACTTTCATGAAAATATATTTGGTTCCGACTTGAAAGGTGAATAAATACATTGTAGCAGCGAGAGGTAGAGGTTAAATGATACTTCAGATGGCAGAGAATAGTATTTATTCACTGTCGAGTGCTGATGTAAACTGAACTAATTTATTTTGGAAACTGTAACCTTACGTAGAAATATTAACAAGTCGTACAGCTAGTACAATATATAGCACAATGTGTGAGCGGGGCGAATGATGTGTGAGCGAGATAGAGCAACTATTAATATGTGCGCTCCCGCGTTGCGTTAACCAGTAGTTCGTTATCCACTGCGATGGCTGGAAGTTTGCAGCTCCCATAACATATTAAAATTAGTTTACACATTTTCATATTGTAATGCCTACGCAACGATCTTGACTGATAAAATATCTCTTATGCTTCTGACTAGTAAAGGACACTGGCTATTGAAAACCAGCACACCAAGCCACCTAGGATATAACAAAGATGCATATTTGAATTGGACTAGTTATCATGTAGTTTAGTAAATATGACATCACCTATCGTATAGTTTATATTGTTAAAAAAAATTGCAAAGCTGCCCAACCGGCTGATGGCCCTCCTGATTGAGAGTGGCTACTGTCACCTATAAATTTCCGATTGCAACACGAGGGGCGGACCCAAAGCATTACCAGATCTTACAATGGCAGAAAGGGGATGGGATATAAGAGGGATCAGACAGGAGGAATAGGGGGAGGAAGAAGTCGGCCACCGGAACCCTTACTCATCCTACGATATTCTGTAAGAGCGTGATATCATACCGATCGAGTCTGCCCTAAGGGCTGTTATCAAATAAAGATTCTAGCATGGCACCTTGTCAAAAATGTAAAAGCGGAAATGTGGTTTATTTGTATTAAAAACAATAATTTTCACACGTATGCGTCGTCTATATCCTTCAGTATACTATCGATATATCGCGCCATCTGTACACTTGGGTTGTGACCTCTTTTATTGCACCAACAGTTACAACGGTCCTTTTTGATATTTTCCTTTGAAAACTTCGGCCATATACTATACGAAGATCTTTCACTAGTGTGTCCATTGTACAAGGATTTAGAAACATTAGGCACTGGTTCGCTGGCCCTTCTGTATTTATTTTTCAAATTTTCCAATAATTCTCTTGAACGAGGTCGCCAATGATCAGATCGATACGAGCGTCCAAAAGGAGGTTGTTTTTTTACATTTTTCACTTTATTTTTATGTTGCAGCTGAAATTAAAAATAAAAGTTACCAGGATTATTTTTATTTTAAATCTTAGCTCTGTTACGTGATTAAGAATTTTTAATAGATACTGATAAAATACACGAAAGCTTTGAAAGTTGCATCCCTTTTTTTTACTGACGCGGGCGTTATGTCTTTGGACACCATCCTCGGGCCTGGGGGGAGGATTTACACAAAGAGATGTATGAGACTCCTGAGGTATTCCTAACGTTACCGCTGAACGGAGGTCCCGGGGATATCAACCGCCAGACTACCCACTAAACCTAAACCTGCAATGCGCTCCTATGTTACACGCTTTTACGAGGTGTCAAAGGAACTAGCACTATAGGTACCATATATTTGCCGTCCCAACTTGTCTGACGAGCCCAAGGTGTCCTGCGGGAGATTAAACCCTCGTCAACAATAGGGGGGTGGAAGTCCGCGATCTCCCCCGGTCCTGCTCGGCCCCAGGGTTGGAATCATGCGAGGAGGTGATGTGCACAGTGACGCTTCCGACCCCGAAGCTGCCCCCTGCGGATGGGATCCGCATACGCACTCTGCTACCCCTGCTTCTCCGACACTTCCCTCTGGGGCATGACTGACTCATCGAAGAAAGCAATCTCCGACCATAACCCTCTGCCGGTGAGTATGGCTCTCACCATGCCTTCCAGTGACGTCATGGAACCCACCACACTTTCCATTTTTGTTCTTTGGGATCCCCAGGCGGCGCACTCCACAAAGGTATGAAGAGCCAAGAATCGCATCCCTACCGTAACTGACAAATTAAAAGATGTTGTATGTTGTATGGGCACAATAAAATTAGGAGACTGACAAAGAGGGTCCAAATAAATGATTGTCGTAGTATAAAGAGTAAAGGTTGGCCAAAACTGTGATATTGTGAAAGATGATATGAAATTATTGCATAGTATGCCATCCCTAAATATTAGGGTAAAGGAAGCAAAATCTGGTAGTATCTAGTCCAGATATTGGGAATTTTAGGGTGACCGATCACTAGCTATTACCTACATTACCGCATTTAATTGGCAATGTTCATCACCATCTGCCTCAATTAGTCGAATGATCTAAGCCAGTGTTTTTCAACCTTTTTCATGACACGACCCCTTTAGTATGAAGAAATATTTCGCGATCCCCCTCCTGTTGCTTTTTTTCAAGTATTTTATTTCGTGACAAATATTCAATAACATATTTATTCATTTTCATAATTAGGCTTCGACTAAGTACATAATTAAGTACGTAAAACACATTTTTTTTTTACATCGAATGCATCGCCAATAGATAACACAATTTATGCGCATACGTATGACCACGTCCGTGGCCGGCCGACCCGCATAAATGAGAAAGCATTGCTATCGAATAGCTCTTCGTGTATCTAAAGCAGAAAAACCTAATCCTATTGCCGAAAGTTTGATTTTACCAGCGGCTTTAGATATAGCAGAGATTATGTTTGGCAAACAGGAGGTTGAAAAGCTTAAAAGTATACCTCTGTCTGGCAGTACCATTCAACACAGGATAAGCGATATGGCGACTGATGTTCGTGATCAAGTCATAGAAAAAATAAAAGAAAGTACTTCTGTCCTTGCAATTTGATGAACCTACGGATATTGCAGACTTTACTGCAGTAGCTTTCCCAACCTTTTGCAACTCCGCTATAGAAGCTTCGCAACCCCCCTAGAGAGGCTTCGCGACCCCCTAGGGGGTCGCGACCCACACGTTGAAAAACACTGGTCTAAGCCATCTGCTTATTATCATGTTTTGAACAAATAAATTTGATTTGATTTAGATATGTTAAAAAGACTTATACCTGGCTCACAGAAGATTTTTTATGTTTCGTCGGTGTGAAATTTTTTATGCTGTTTTTCCGTTTGGCATTTCTATGGATTCTAATTGAGTCTTCAAATTCGTCATCAACAAACTTTATCGGAGATACGTAAGGCTGCAAAATATGACCTAAAATTGAATTACCTTGAATGAGGCGATTTTTTTCTTGTATTGTGCTACAAAAGAGTGTTATTAACCCCAAGTACGACTAGTAGATCCTTTGGAAGAACTGTGAGTGATAAAACAGAAGCCAGGTGTTAGGGTATTTGCTCGACTGGATGGCGACCACCCCTGGTCTAGAGTATGCCGCCATAACAACCTTGTGCATTAGTGACCAGGTTCCAGTCTCCCTTAAGAGTGAAGCAGCGCATTTGTAGCACCTTTGGTGTTGCAAATGTCCGTAGGCGATGGTAACTGTTATCATCAAGGGGGTCGTCTGCCTGTCTGCTGAACTCCTGAAATAAAAAAAAGAAATAAATATGTTTTGTGACAAAGTAAATCTAGAATAAATTTTTATCCTTTACATTTAATATTAAATTACATGGATTTCGTGATTTGTTAAAAAAAATAAGTTTTTCAGTTCAAAGCTTGCTTACACATTCTGTTCACTCCTCTTCGAAGCATATCACAAGCCAAAACAGCCGTCATAAGTTGAGAGCTATAATCGTTGTAGCAATTTCCTGTAATAACCAAAGTTCACAATTAAAATCGTGCAATGAAAAATTACATGTTTATCTAAGTATCAATAAACGAATTCATTTCTGCACACTTTCTTGTTCTTACCATGATTGAGTTGTACCACTTGATATGCAAATGAAACCAATTTGGACCAAATCGCAAATATATCATACTCGTTGTAATTTTTGGTTACAGAAAAACTTTTTGTATTTGGGAAAGTAACAACACTATCGTCATCGATACTTTGACTTTCACTTAAGTGTGTCAAGTTCTCAATGCATTGAATGTCTTCCTTGACAGATTCCAATTGCTTGGTTAAGCTTAGGGCTATATTCACACGTGCTCTCTCTTTTGCATCGTCAGCCAAATTTTGAGAATTTTCCGAAATTTGAACCACAGAGTTGACACTTGCAGCGTAACTGGTACTATCTTTAGAATCTTCGATACTTTTGAAGTCTTCCGAGAGAGGTCTGTCTAATAACGAGCCGTCTTGACTAAAAGCATCTTGTGATGATCCAACTTCGGTTACTTGACTAGAATTCTCATAATCTTCGTGTAATTCGCAATAGCTTTCAAATAAATCGTCGGAACTTATAACAGTTTGGTTAGATTTGGGCTCAGCGCTTTTAATTCTTCGCTCTATTGTCGATTTGCTTTCGCAAAGGCCAAATTGGTCGTATATTTTACGGCGAGCTCTTCTCTCCGACAGTTCCTGATGTAAAATCCGGTCTTGATACGATTTATCCTTTAACCTTTGAGCCGCTTCTAACTGATTTCTTTCAAGAGACTTGAATTGTTCGTACAAATACCATGAACGTACTCGGTCGGACTTTCTGTTTGATATGTCAAGATCTGAAAGACAAATTATAAAGCCAAATTTCATTTAAACGCAGTTATTCAAAACGGAACTAGCCGGCATTGTGTTAATTTTGAAATAATTAAGATGGTCATAACAAGACGTGCAGAACAGCTAAGAAAACTTATTTTCTAAAAAATATGTTGTATCGGTAATTAAAATAATTACCTTAAATACTTTCAATCACATTAGGACGTGGTGGAACGATGCTGTATCATTATCTTGATTAAAGTCGATCGGTGTGATACCACGCTCTCACAGAATATTATAATAGTGAGATTTCCGATGGCCTACTGGGCAATTCCATATCCTCTATTCCATCCTTAAGGCTGGCAAGGCATTGCCTTCACTCCTAGTGTTGCTTATTTATAAGCGACGGTAACTACTTTCATTAGGCACGCAGTCTGTCTGTTTGCCAGTTTTATATTTTTTTTATCACATACATAAAGCGCGCGATTTGGAATCGTTTTATGTATATGTAGCTACCTACTTAACTCTACTGCAGTGGTTCTTAACTTAAGTCCTGAGCGACTATTTTACTCAATTTCTTGTCAGGGTCCACCTAGTCGGTTATATATATGTAAAAATAGCGATTGAATTTACTATTTAATAATTCACTCTTAGGTACGTAAGTTGAACTACCATTAAATAAGTATTAAAACAAAGATCGAACGGAGCAAATCGAATAAGAGATACTGCTGCGCTGCTAGGTCTCCCGCCATGCGGACCTCTTCTTACGCACTTGTGCACTGCCTGCCTTCGGACTTGTGCTGCGGCGCGGTTTGCGTTGTGATGACTGGACAGAATACGTCACATCACCTGTTTATAACGATGGATTCGCGGACCACTTGGAATGCCTCCAGGGACCACTAGTGGTCCGCGGACCACCGGTTAAGCACCACTGCTTTACTTTACTGCTTACCTTTTTCCTTTGTTAACTAAAGTGGCTATGAATAAATGAATTTCATTTTTATTTTTACTGCTCCACTGGAAAAATGACTGATTGCTTCTGGCGAGTATTATTATAAGTCGTTTTACTCATTTTTCAGTGCACAAAAAGACAACAACACTATAAGTAGTAATCTTACCAAGTGAATCCAAGAACTCCATTTAGCAAAACGTTATTAATCCGATGTATGTAACGTATCCTATTTTTAATTTTGAAATAGTTTATTAAATTTACATAATTAGCCAAATTTCTGTTTAATGTTCTATCCGCGAGAGAAAATAAGATACCGTGTTAGGCTTTATATTCAGTTTTATCTATGGTTTAGTTATGGTTATGATTTTTTCTGTTCTGGCCAAACTTTCTATTATTACTTCTCAGAGCAAAGAGTACATTGTATATACAAAGATCTCAGAGTGCCATCAAAATTAAATTAACTAGCCATAATTAAGACACAAAAACAAGAAATAAAATCTTATTTAAGTACTTGCATACACACACTTTAAATTCCAAAACGTAATCTGATTAATTCCTGAATCTTTCTTTTTGGTAGATAGGTACTGGTACATTCATAGCAGAATCAAAAACCACAGAGCACATTGTATATATAAAGAAAATAAATATATGACATTGTCAAGACAAGTCTTCAGCACAAGAACAAAATTAATTAAATCCAAAAATATATTCACAATGCCTTATCAGTACGGATGCTATCGAGATTTCAACATTGGAACCTTCGCTCGTTGCCCGGGCGGCTGCGACCGACCCATGCCGAGCTGTGGCCTGCCCTGCGTGCAGGGGTGCTGTTGTTCACCAATCGGACCTTTTTTTTTTTTTTTTTTTTTTTGAGGCGGGGAAAAATGACTAACCGATTTACGCACTCTCTGGGCCGTCACTAGGAAACGGCACGAATCCACGGGGGGCGATAACGCTAGCAATTGTATGCTCTACTTGCGCTTCGTCCGCTATGGATTACACAGAGGAGTGTGGAGACTCCGAGCGATGCCGCACGGGCGAGCAACCTCAATACCCACTAAAAAACCCCTCCTCCCTTCGCGGCCCTGCGCTTTGATGTGAAGGAAAGACTGAGATGTAGAACATAGTTACTCAGCAGTCGATCCAGCGCATAAAGTGCTGAAGTGTGCCCCGGGAGAACACACTCCACTACGGAACGGGGGTAGTTGTAAAATCCCTTGCTGACCTAGTAGCTAAGGGCCCCCATCGTTCCGGATCCTAACTCAGGGAGGGAAGTAATGCGCGTACCTGCCTCTCCGGGTGCCGGCTGAAGGCCGGCGACCTCGAGAAGAGACCGTAGCACGCGCCCTAGGACTTCGCTCCCTATCCCTTTCTGCGGCCTCTTTCAGAGACATAACTGCCTCACAAAAAGAAACCGCAGCATCCCAGGCGTCGTCGCTCTGCAACATGGCCGTTACCAAGTCGCCGAGCGATCCGACGGCTCCTAACTTTGTCTCGAGCTCGAAACGCTGAGGCGCCCAGGCAGCGCACTCGACAAGCGTATGAAACGCCGTATCGGGCGCGCCACACTGTCGGCAATCCGGAGAAGGCAAGCAGCCCACAATGCGAAACAGATACTGATCGAAACAACCGTGTCCGGTCAGTATCTGCGTCGTCCTGAAGGTGAGGGTGCCGCTAGTGCGGTTAACCCATTCCTCCAGTTGCGGCCTGATTGCGTCCACCGTAAAGCCGCCGGCCGCAGGGTGTTCGAGGTCACGAGACCAGTCGACGAGGCAGGAAGCGGTTTCCCGCTTCCTGACCGTCTCTATCTCGACTTGACAGAAGGTCAGTCCTCTAACTAGGGCATCCTGCTGGGTACGACGAACCCTGGACAGGACGTCTGCCTGGAGAGGCCAGGGCAGCTCGCCTGCCAAGAGTGTCGCCGCCGTCCAAGACACTGTACGATACCCACGTATGGTTCTCACGGCCAGAACCCGCTGCGCCCGGTGCAGCAGGGTTCGATTGTGGCGGTGAAGCGACTCGAACCAGACGGGGGCACCGTAAAGGGCCATACTCCTCAGGATGCCAGAATATAGTTTCCGCGTCGCACCCCCCGGCCCCCCCACGTTGGGAAGAAGCCTTGAGAGTGCGCCCGCGGAACTCACGAGTTTGGGAACTAACTGCTCAAAATGCGCTTTGAACAGCCATTTCCCGTCTAAGACTAGCCCAAGATATTTCATCGTGGGCCCTACTCTGATCGCCACCCCCTGGACTGTAACGGACAGATCCGGGGGTGGATTACGAAACTTCCTATGGAACATGATGGCCTCCGTTTTCGCGGGGGAGACCCTCAAGCCCAGCCTAGCTATTCTATCTACGACTATCGCCAACCCGTCGTTGGCGACGTCCACGGACTCCGCGAATGACGCGGCGCGTGCCGTGAGTAGGGTGTCGTCCGCAAAGCAGATCAGCCCTACCCCGGGCCTGACCGTCACCCGAAGGATCCAGTCATAGCCTACGTTCCAAAGGATCGGCCCGAGGACCGACCCCTGTGGAACGCCGCACGCGACACGTCGCCGACCTAACTCGTGATTGACGGACTCACCGCCCTCCCAAAGGATGTGTCGATCCCGCAGGTACTCGCCTAACAGCCTCGTGAGGTACGGGGGGACTCCGTGTGCACGGAGCCCCTCCCTGATCGTCTCATGAGGGAGGCTGTTAAAGGCGTTCGCTATGTCTAGCGACACCGCAAGAACGACGTCCTTCGCTTGGACAGCTTCGTCCGTCACCGTTCGCAGCGTCTCGAAGGCGTCCATCGTGGACCGCCTCCTCCGAAACCCGAACTGCGTATCTGATAGCCCCGGCTCCACGGTGTCTAGATGCTTCACGAGCCGCTCCGCCAAGATCTTCTCGAAGACCTTGGCGACCTCGTTCAGCAGCACTATGGGCCTGTAGGCGGACGGATCGTCGGGAGGTTTAGGACCTCCCTTGGGAAGAAGGCACAGACGCCCCTCCTTCCATTGCGACGGGAACCTACCTGCGCGAATACAGGCTTCGAAGAGGTCCCGCAGCTGGCTGCGTAGATGTTTTGCAGCCAGGAAGAGGAGGCGACCGGGGACCCCGTCGGGTCCCGGAGCCGTCTTCCTGCCCCGGAGCCGGTCCAGGGCAACGTCGAGTTCCCCCTCGGAGATGGAGTGAGGCTCCTCGTCCGTGGGGGTGTCGGGAATGGGTGGACCCATACTGGGGGGAGTGAAGTTCCCCGGATCCGGGAAGAGCCCATCGATCACCGAACGGAGCACCTCGGGTTCGAGCGTTTCCGTAGCCGTGGAAGTGCAAGGCCGCAACTTGTTGCGGGCCCCACGGTACGGACGCCCCCAAGGGTCCCGATCGAGCGTCTCGAGGAGCTCGGCCCGAGCCCGGGCTTTCGACTGCAATATCGCAATCGAAAGGGCCTTTCTGGCCTCCCTAAACTCTCCCACGAGTCCATTTTCCGCGACATAGTCCGGAGGACGGCGCGCCCTGCAGCGTTTGAGCCTGCGGCTGATGATGCGAACTGCCTTTCGCATCTCGCCGAGCTCCTCGGTCCACCAGTGGACCGCCTGCCTGCACGAAGGCTGCCGTTTGGAGACGCGTGGCATCGCAGCGTCGCAAACCCTCGTCAGGGTCTTGCGCATGTGCTCTGCCTGCGTGTCCAAATTCGCGAAATCGGCTGGGTAGGCCCAGCTTTCCGTACATGCCCACTCCTCGGCCTGCTCCGGATCGAGCTTGGTAAGGGCCCAACGCGGGAGGAGAGGGGGGCGACGTTGAACAGGGCTCGGACCGGAGGAGGGGGTCGTTAGCTCAAATCTGATATACCGATGATCAGAGAGCGACTCCACCTCCTCCAGCACCCTCCATCCGGTCACTCTGCGGGCGGCCGCATGAGTGGCGAATGACAGGTCGATGATCGATCCACCCCGTGCGCGTACGCAGGTCTGGACCGACCCCTGGTTCAATATTGTGAGGCCGGCTTGAAGAGCCCAATCCTCAACTGCCCGACCCCTAGGGTCCGTGATGACGTTTCCCCAGGATTGGTGCTTCGCATTAAAGTCGCCCATCACGAAAGTCGTTTTGGGTGACAATCTGCGAACGGCAGCCCCGACGGCGTCCAAGTGAAGCTCGAACTCCGCCAGAGGGCGGTTTCGCGAGAAGTAAACGCCGATGACGACGATACTCCCGCTTTCCGCCACCGCATAGCCCTTTCCTCTTTCGAGACACGTAAGCGGTGTACCAGATCCGGCCCTGGCCACCACCGCTACCGTGTCGTCGAGATCGCCAACCCAGTTGCCGGCGGGGGGAACGTAATACGGCTCGCTGATAACGGCCAAGTTCGCTCGCCACTCCGCCATCGCCTGCAGGCACAAGTCCTGGGCGGTGGGGGAGTGGTTTACGTTGGCCTGAAAAAACGCTGTAGCGGGTGTACTAGGCATTGGAGGTGTCCATTGCCTGCACAGCCGTCGCCGCAGTTGCAGCCGCACCTCGTCTCGTCCGCGAGTGGACGAATTTGCCCTTTACGAAGGGAGGTAGGCAGAACCTCGCCAACGTAGGATGGGCAGCGTTAAGGCCCCCCGCCGCGCACGCCACGCAGTGGGGTTTTCGTGCCTTACAGTCCGGAATCCTGTGTCCGCTTTTACCGCAGCGGAGGCACAGTTTGGACCGGTCCGGGCACGTGTCCGGGCACTGTTGGGCGCTATGACCGACGTTGAAACAGCGGTAACAACGTATCGGTCTAGCCTCCATTGCCTCGACCCTCGCCGAAGTGAAGCCCACCACGAGGTAGCCCAGTTCGGCGATGGTCTTGGCGGCAGCGACCGGGCACAACACGTATGTTGCGCCCAGGCCGCCCGGTCCGGCACCGATGTGCTTCGCGAGCACGTCGTCGCGCCTGCATCCGCTGGCGCACACGACCGCGTCGCGCAACCCATCGATAGTGACCGAGTCATCCAGCCCAGATATGTAAAGCTCCCCACGCTTTACTGGGCGGATGACCTCGGCCAACCCTGCAAGGGCCCCGCGAAGAGCCTCAGCGACGCGATCCGCCTTGGCGGCGCCCTCCGGTCCCGGTTGGAACTGGAGGAGGCGCCCATCCTTGGCGGTCCGCACCACCTTCAGCCCCTCACGGAGACCCATGGCGGTGATGTCGACCACCCCCGAAGCCTTCGCCTTAGCAAAGACGTCGCGGTAGCCGACACCCTTCGCGACCGCGTCCGGCAGCAGCTTGATGACGACTGCCGCCGTACTCGGCTCGCGGTAGACGGCGGCAGGCTTCGGAGCCTGCCTACGCGGTTGCTGCCTCCTTCCCGTCGAAGGGGCAGCAGCTTGTGCCTGGGGGGGGGGAGGGGGCCCGTTGGCCCTCGCCCCCTTACCCCTTTTCCGCCCGACGACCGTGGTCCACGCCCCCCCCTCGGGAGCGGGGGTGGGGGCGGGGGCCACGGGCGCCGGCGGCGGCGCGACGGCGACGGCGACTCGAGGGCGGGGGGCGGGGGCCGCGACGACCGGTGTCGCGGCCGCGGGCGCCGCCCGACGCCTGGGAGCCGGTGTCACAGGGGTGGGGGCCGAGACGGAGGCCACAGGGGCGGCAGCGGCGGCGGCGCGTTCCGCCCTCCGCTTCCTCCTGAGCGTCCGTCTCACACCTCCCCTGTGTTTCTTTTTTTGTTTTGGGGGCGGCGGCTGTGGGGAGCCCGCCACCCCTGCGGCCGGGGCCGCCACCACCACTTCCATCGGGGCCGGGGTACTCGCTTCCCCCATACCTCGACGGACGGCGGCGGCAGCCGTGGCCGGTCTTGGCCGTCCGGTGGCCACCGCGGTGGCCGCGTGCGCGACGGCCGCGCGAGGAGCCGGTCTGGGCGCCGGCGCCTTACCTCGGTCCGCCGCAAGCGGCGGGCGGAGGGTCGGCGCGGGGTTCAGCCGGTCCTCGATGGCGGCCAACCTCGCGTCGATTAATGGCGCAACAGCGTCGAGCACGACGCGCAAAAGCGCATCGTACCCGCCGCCGCTGAGCCCGAGCGGAGGGGTGGACGTCGCACCCACGCCCGCACCCGCCCCGTCGGCGGGTGCCACTGACGGACCGCAGCCCGAACCCGAGCCCTCCCCGTCGGCGGGCGCCGCGGCCGACTCCGCCCCGTCGGCGGAAGTCGGTTTTGGCCCCGCCAACGCGGCGGGGGCCGGACGCGATTTTTTAGTCGCCACGGGCGCAGCGGGCGATTCCGGAATCGCCGCTGCCTCCGCCGCGACCGCCCGCGCCTTCCGCTTGACAGGCGCGGGGGGTGGCGCCGCCACGACGGCGGGCGCCGGCTCCGCTACCGGAGCAGAGGCCTTAAGGGCCTTGCGCATTTCCTCAAATTCCTTGCGGTAGGAAAGATTTTCCTCCCGCAACGAATTCACCTCTATGCGCAAACGAGCGTTCTCGTTGCCGAGCTTCCATGCCTCGGCCTCCGGGTCCCGCGTGACCAGCGTGTCGACGATGTCCGACACTCTGCTCGCGGCATCCTTCAGCCGACGCACGTATCCCCCTTTCAGATTGCCCGACGTCTGGGCGATCTGAATTATCTCGGCCACTTGGGCGCACGCCGCGAGGCGAAGCTCCCCAGGGCCGAGCAACGAGACGTCCCCTACGAGGGCGGCGCACCGGCTGGCCGCGGCCAATTTGGCCGCGGTAGCCTTGCGCGCCTTGCGCCCCTTTTCCCCCCCCTCGGTGCGGAGGAAGGCCTCCGCACCCGCGAGTACGGACGCGGTCGCGGCCGACGCGACCGACGCGGTTGCGCCCCCCGTGGGGCGCAAAGGCGAGCGCGCGCGCGCTGGGGTGGAGGCACCCGACGTGGTCGCCGAGTCGGCGTCGGTGTCCCGGGACCGATCCCAGAACCGCGACCTCGATCCGGCAACAAAACCCGGGTTACACAATATTGGGGGCGTATCTGCCCCCGAAGACGTGGACTGCGCCATCAAACCCGCCGCCGAAGACGACGAATCTAGGGACGCGAGACATGGTGTGGCCGCTGCCACCGCCGCCGCCGAAGACGAGGACGTGGACACCGCCGCCGTCGCCGCCGTTGCTGCAGCCGTCGCACTCGTCGGCGCCGACATCGCGACAGCGACTCCCGTCCCATTAGGGAAGGAAGGCGAAGGGGTCGCCGCTGTCGCGCCTACAAAATCCCTATACGCGAGTTCGGTCGTTGGCGCGAGTGAAGCTCGCGCGGCGACCGGGCTCGCGGGGCGAGCGTCCCCGACGTTGCGAACTGTTATGTCGCAAGCCAGCGGCACGTGCGCAGGTGAGGCCTGCGCGCTGTGTGCCGCCGTCGTCGTGGGGTGCTCGTCCCCTACTGCCTCTGTTCCGGCCGCCGTGCGAACCCTTTGGTCGCAGGCAATCGGAGCAGAGCAGGTCTCTTCGAACGCGCGTAACGCACCGTCGAGCGCACAATCCAGCGATTCTGGAGTGCTACCCGAGAGCGGTGTGCGAAAGCCTTCCTCGTACCCGCCGTACCCCCGCACGGGTGAAGCCCGTGCAGAAGCCGTCGGGGAAACGAAGGCATCATAATCTATAGTGCGCGACTCGCACAAGGCCAGGACAGCAGCCGAGCTCGAGTCGCGCAGTGGATCGTAATCTATATCCGGGTGTGCCGCGCGCGCGCGCGCCGCACGGCCGGATGGGGGCCTACGCGCCACGGGACCGACCGGTGGCCCCATAGCGTAATTCCTATCCGCAGGGGCATCGGTGGTCAAGTCCACGACCGACGCCGCCCGCCCTAACAAGACAGGCGCCTCGGTTGCCGCCGTGACAACGGCAGCATCCGGGCAGCCTGAAAGCCCTGCAGCAGACTTGCTGCGTCTGGCGGTTGAAGACAGAACTTTCTTCCGCCTCGTTTCGCCAATCTCGGCGCCGAGCCAACCGGCCTTGGCTTCCAGATGACCCCTCTTGCAAGGGGCCCCCGAAAGCCCAGGCGGTGCTTTGGGATTGTGGGCATCCATAGCTGGATGCCCACCTCGAGCCGAGGTTGGCACTACGTGCCGGCGCGTTATTGCAACACGAATAACCGTTGATATTGCGTCATGCAGTCTTACGCAATAGATGCGTGCGAAGCGAAAACTTAAAAGAACTCACCAGGGCCAAAAAACTGAAATCCGCGCCGGGATCGAAACTAATTACACTCAACACAACACTACACAACTGTGGCTGCAATTTGATGTTTCCAAAGTGGAAGAATTTGCAGAAAAATAGCAGAAAAAACCGAGATATTGAGCAGCGTGACTGTCCTCTTTGGCTGCTGGTCCGGAACTGACCAATCGGACCTTGCTACAACTTCCACTGACCAATTGACTTGCATAGCAATCGCTACAATAATTTGATGTTTTATAATTAAACGTGATGACCTGCTTTTGTACGTCTTATTTTTTATAAATATGTGTATATAGTCTGTTCACTCCAAGAATTCGTAAACTAACATATTGTTACAACCACAGAGTACTTTATATATACTGGTAGTAACAACTTAGGCCATGACACAGACAAATTCCACGTACTGTACCAGTACCAGTCGGCATTTGAACTATTATTGTAATCCTTTTATGATCGTCTTCCTTAATTCACTTGTTTATTGGCATACGTTTCTAGTTACTGTGGAGAACAGCCTATCGTCCTATTGTACTCGCTCAGGAGCATCATGAGCCATGTGTTGCGGATTATAAATACAAGCTAATTCTAGGAAATTATGTCGACGTAGCCGGGTGAGCACATTTGCATTTGTGAAGTATAAGTACGGCCTGATGGAGAGAGGGGGTCAGTTGAGTTACAACTGTGAGACTTGAGTCCCACACAGAGTTGCAGTTTATTAAGCTGTAACTATTTTAGGCGAAAATAATACATTTGTTTGAGCCAGATGCAATTTTATATGTATTTTATAATACAGTGACAGAAGGAATAAAAAATTAAGTCAAGTCAATATTGAATACTTTTCCAAAAGTCGCCAGTGCTTTGATTATAAGAAAACATAGGTTTTAACAACAACTACGATACAGGCGTGACGTGTGTACATTCGGGAATGTAATAATGACGGACTTTGCGCGTTTTATTGAATTACGACCTTCTGGATTAGTTTTGATTTGTTGCATTCGGTTATATTTGTACCTGTGTTATACGAGTTTGTATAGTTCTAATAAACTCTATAATAATTCTAACGGAATGCCGTTTGTTAGTTTGCGGAACTCGAATTGAAATGTCAATTCGAGTTCCGCAAACTCGTAACAATTATATACGTCTAAGGCAGTTCTTGAGTTCACGCAGTAAACCGACGAAATAGTAACAGTTCTACTATATATACATACACAGCATTAGCTACATAGTAAACGGTAATGAGAGCTCATTAATAGGATTTAGGATAGTATGATAAGAGTTATATGGACCCTAGTTAGCCAGTCCCAATGTTTAGTTGTCTATTAAAACTACGCTGGTTTAGAATGTGCGCACAAGTCGTAGTTGGTACTTTTGATACTCAACCTATAATGACCAAAGCAATTCTCATACTCTCTGTCGAAGTCCCTTCGCTTATTTATTATATTACTAGGATTCGCCCGCGACTTCGTCCACGTTAGTCGGAATAAATAATTTCTACGTATCGTAATAACTTGGAATCACTCCCGTTGAAAAAACCCACGATTCCCTTGATATTATAGTTAACAAATTTTGTGACAGAAAATTTGCTACACGAAAGTATTACATCGGAAACCGATTTTTTCCAACCAGGTCACGTAAAACCTCGCCTAAGGGTCGGTACATATCTGACGGAAAATGCATCGCGTATTATTAATAAAACAGATAAATATATAATAAAACATTCAACCTTTTACACCTAACTTACACCTGTGGGGCTGCCTGGATACAAACTACGGCAGATTTTTAGTCCGGGAATTTACTGTCGATCTACGAAAACCGCATCGAAATCGGCTCGGTAGTTTTTATGTGAATCCCGAACAAACAAAAAATCTAAAAAATTATTACACTTTACAATTTTATAATATTATCACAATTCACAACTACAGAAGATAATAAATGAATTTCATCGCAATAGTTTAGTACAACTGTTTAGCATGCTTTAAGGACAACACGTGGGTCCGTATCTCCAACTATATGTTCCGAATGGCCTTCCGCAGGGACCAATGCAAATTCCACAGCAGGGTCCGGAAAATGGTGCTGGGAAGGCAAGCCCAGCGATCTGGCCGCAGCAAGGTTTGCCTAACACCGGGCAATAAGTCTTCGGAGGAGGGCAATAGTTGGGCATTTTGATTTTATTCAAATATTATTTTATTGTTTTTGTCTTTAAAATATTTTTACAAAATGACTTATAATTGTTAATCAATGTACTATGTGTTGATAGTTAAGATATTTATTTTTCTGACCTTTTTTCTGATTTTTCTGACTTCACAACATCATCCAGCCTGTATCAAAAATTCAATTAATGAAACCTCTATCAATTTATTATAATTTGATATGCTTATGCAACCACAATGGTGTGGTTTCATCTGAGATAAAGTTACGGATACAGGCTGTATCACACAGATATGGCGATGGGTTTAATGCGTTATTTGGGATGCGACATTATTAATTGTGCTATTGAGAGATAACGCAAGTATAATGTATGTACACTAAGATGGCTTTAAATAAGACGCATTCGACCACAATCATTGTGACGGATACGCATAGCGGAGTTTAAAAACAAACATAGTCTGCCGTCTTACAACACAATAGAATGTTCTATAAACAAAGAAACACGAAGAGCAGGATAGAGATATAGGACCAGAAAATGTTAAGTCGAGATAATTATGCTCGGGAAGAAAATAGAATAAATACGTAGTTTTCTGGACATTACTGACAAAGACGGGAATACTTCTTGGACAAGGATAGACATATAGTTGATCACTCCATAATTTCCATAATGATGCATCCAGAAGGATCATTATGGAAACCCGTATGAATGTATAAACGCGACAAGTTGCGCACCAAAGAGTACATTGAATATATGTTGCGCACGGAGTCAGTCTTGAAACGAGCGAGTCTCGCAGGAGGAACCAGAACCGCCCTGAAACAACCTTCGGAGGTACACCGAGGCTACCCATGGTTCATCGTGAGCGGCGTAAAAGGCGGTGCGGCAGGGTAACTACTTAGTTTCACTTCAAAAGATAATCATTTATTTCATTTATGTTTCAAACTGCCAGTATTAATTTACACTATGATAATTATGCTAATACTTAAATATATAAAACTCATTGTTGCATTATTTTTATAACCAAATTTGTCATTTACCGTCTTCTGTTTCTCTTTCATAATAAAAACAGAAGTCATAAAACATGAAGGCAAAATTCTGGTATAAATTGAAAGAATAAAAAAAATGCCTGTACGTAATTGCTGTTTAGGCTGCCAGGGCTCGATGAGTGGTCCATGTGGCCCCAAGTCTGGTAGGAACGAATGTCCTGGTAACTACGTTGGACCTTGCTGTGTGCATTCCATGGGCGCCTACTGTTCTTCACCTTGCGGGGACAGGGGTGTTGTACACGGGTATGTAATTTGAAATTAATTCACTTAACTTTATTATGTATCGTAATTATCTTGCTTTAAGTCTCCATCTCGTTAGTTACGTAGAATTCAGAAAAGAGCGGAAGCGTAAATTTGATCGAATAATCAGTAAAAAATAAGGCTGCTACTCAGATATTCGATACCCCACACCACTCCAATAACCACCACGCTACTTAAAATTTCTTTAAAACATCTATAGGTTTACCAAAAATAAAAATTAAATGTGACTAGACTCTGTGCTAGTTTGTGTATTTGAAAAATACTCTACTGTGCACGGGTCTCCTACCTCAATGACCTCATGAACGTTGTTATAATACTTCGTCCTAGGAAGTGAGCAGGGTATAACAGGTGTACTGTACTATCCACAGTAGTAGTCTCTCACGTCACGTTCTGGACAATGGACTCTCAAGCCTAAGTCACGACCGAGAGTGATTGGGATCGCATGCGGCGTGTCGAGTCATGCTTTTTAACGGACTTTAAAAAGGAGGAGATTTTCAATTCGTGTGTTTGTTTTTGTGTGTGTTCGTTACTCGATTTCTCCTTAATTTGTGGACCGATTTCCAAATTTTTTTCTTTTATCGATAGGTTATACTTCGTCCCATTATCCCAACTTGGTTCCATTGTCACCATGTCAGGATCTGAGGAGAGTGAATTCCAAGGAATTAAAGAAACTCACGAAAATTGTTAACCAACTTTTTGTAACACGATATCTCCATCAATTGTAAACCGATTAACAAATTGTATTCTTTACTCGTAAGTGTATACTCGCGAAGTAATCCCATGATAAGTTAGGATCTAATGAGTGGATCGGATCCCGTGGATATTGAGAACGCCGTCCTCATAAATTCCTGGAAAAAAGATTATATACGTGTGAAGGTATACTACATTTTCTACAGGCGCTAAATTTTTTTATGCATGTCACGCACATTTCTCCGTCAATTGCGGATCGATTTTGAATGTTTTTTTCTTTATTCGTAAGTACGTATACTTCCGAGGCGGTTCCATTGTCATCAAGTCTGGATCTGATGATTGGATCGCAGAGAAATCGATTTCCAAAAAAGGTTGTATACGCGTGCCTGTATTAGACTTTCTACAGGCGTTTAATTTTTTTGGCATATTACGCGATTTCTCCGTCAATTGTGGACCGATTTTCAAATTGATTTTTAACTTTCGAGATGGGACCCATACTCACAAAGGCTGAATCTGATTTTTGGATCGCAAAGAATTTGAGAGCAACCCTTGTTGAAAATATACACGGAAGAGTAAGATGACAAGTTTGTATACGCGCGCCAGTTGTAGATTATAGAGATGCTTAGTTATTTCTAAGGTTATTAAAGTATTTGCGCAACTAAAAAGTAAAAAAAATAACATGTACAAAACCGTTGTTGTTGGTTTTCATTTATGTTTTACCAAGTTTAAGATGTTGTAAAAAGAAGTCTGTTATATATTCATTTTTTTGATTTTTAATGTGATGTCATCTTACAGCAACAAGTTCGTGGACAGCGCGATTCGATTCCCGTCTAGTCTCGGTTACGTTATAAGTGGCTTGTTATATATTTCACAACTTGTAACACAAGTGTCCCTAACCTGCATGGTATAGAAATATATTATATATGTCGCTTGAAAAAATAATTATTTTCAGGGCTCGCGGTGGTGTGGCTGGCTCATATTACAGTTGTGGTCACGGATGCATCGGCGGTTGTACGAGTGGTCTCTGCTCTTCTTGCTGCGGACCTTCTTGTGGTTAAAATGCCGTCCGAACGACTGTGTGTTTCGAGACAATATTAAAGTTAAAATATGAAATAAATATTTAATCTCCTGCAATTGTGCTAACTTCACTGCGCCGGATGTATCGAGTCACCTCGAAATGTAATATTGCAAATCTTACTTTAGATAAGTTAAATGTAGCTTATCTATAACCATGTGCTGCGTGCGCTATTTTGCTTCAACAGTGCTGATTGCATAGATGCTACTGCTTGTCCTTATCAATGAAAAACCATTAATTGTTGCTGAGTTATCCTTTGCCTTAGCCAGAGCTGGGTTTACTACCTCTAGAATTCCGCAGCGCCCTCTTATACACATGTTGTTTTTTTTTCTTAAATACAAAGAGCAAACAGCTAAAGCTTTACTATGTTTGCATTTAAAACACACGTTTACCATTTTATAGATACTCGTAGTGGATCAAAACATATGGAGGGGGGCGTCTGTCTCTTTCCGGGTATTTTTGTAGTCGCCTTTGTTTCAAAACTGTTTAGAAATAGTGAAAGTGGCACAGAGTGCGTATAAGAGCCCCAGACAGATAGAAGCCTAAATAAATATTCCTACTAATGAACTTGAAATAGTACATACAATATTTGCAAGTTTTATAAATTTTCAAAAAGACGAATTATCTATGATTATGTAATTATGGAATGTAGATTTCGCTTACCACGCCACTCCAACTTTGATTCGCCACTTTATATTTTTTTCGACAGTCTTACTTATCCACCATAAAGAAATCATCCTTATCCGAGAGTCAATCCGATAGTGTGTGCGTAGTCTGCTTCGAAGCCCAGAATCCGTTTTCCAACTTTTTCTTCTCCACCTCAGCAACCCTTGTTATGAGACCGTCAATACGCATGTGATCCCGCGTGATATCAAGCCAACTAAAGTATCATTATGTCAATATATTTCCACTCGTAGTTCTATCACACTCATTGGAAACCTACGTAGTTTGTTAGTGGTATAGTTAGCCATCTATTTATAGGTAGGTACTGTGCAAGCGGGCTACATCATACCTTTTCAAATAAATCACAATAGGAAAACAAAGCAGAAATAGTACTTAGTAGGTCTTTATTATACATGATCCAAATTCAATTTGAAACAAATCCGCGGTCACCTACAATTTTTGAACATTCAATAATGATCCTTCGTTTTTTCACACACTTGCAAAATAAGACTGATTAATAAAAGAAAATGGCGCCGCCCGCTGGCTGTCTGCTGTAACCTGGATTAGTTTGAGAAGAGTGGACACCAGAATTCATGAGTTTTACGCTGAAAGGGGATTTTCGATCTTGTATTCCGCCCCGTTTCATGGGATGGCCCTGAAAAATCGGTCCTATATAAACACTATAAAACAGTGATTTTAATGTAGATGATTTTTGGTCGCTACATTTTCAAGTGAAAGCAAACTATCACAGGATTCACAAAGTTAAAAACCGCCTAAGTGGAAACGACGACGCGAGATATAAAACGCGAGTGCATTAACCTACCGCGGCTACAATATAGACACTATCTTTCATATTATAACATTCTACACACACCGTGTCTGTACATTGAAAAGCTATTATAAAAACAACTGGAATATACTATATATACGATGGAGAACGCGATGCAATTTTGTTTAGATTTCATATCTGTTTGTTCGGTATTCACATAAAAACCACCACCACAACACACACCACATCGACTCCAAATTCTTAGACTTAAACTCTGCGCTACTATTTATCCCGGGAATTCCCCGTGAATTTCAAGTCGAGTGAGGGCGCGGGCATAACCTAGTCTTTAATATAATATCTACAAATATAAACGTGTTTGTTATTGCATAGCTGGCAAACAGGCAGACGGTCTACTCAATGCAAAGTGGTTACCGTCGCCTTTAGACGCTTACAAGATCAAAGGCGAAGCCAACGCGATAGTTCAAGGCTAAACGTTTCATGATGATACAAATTCATCACAAATTTTAGTCTTTCGATAGCAATGGTGAACATAGGATATTTTATTTATTTGAGTATTTTCCTAGTTTTAATATTTTTGCCAAACTGTAATGCAGTTAGTTAGCAATGTGCTCGTGGATCATAATATTTATAACTCCAAAGAACACCATAAACTATTGCTTTTATACAAGTTTGTGTATTTAATATTAGTTTATATTACTCACTTATGTACCTAGAGTATGCTTTCCAATATTTGTTAGCGATATCTTAAGAACATATCTTTTTATTCCGGAAAAAAATAAAAATATTTTCCCGAGATACGAATCCGAAGTTTAAATAAACTCACCAATGGAACTACAACTGGAGGTAGTTTATCAAATGTGTTTCTGAGTCGTCGCCAAGTATCGCATCCTATAGTTTCGGGCTGCAAGTACAAATCTTCTTTATCAGCGAAACGTTCTGTGGAATGGTTGTACGTTGCTGCAAGAATCAAATCTAAACTATCTTCTGGTAAGCTAAGGAAAATAAATTAAAAATTACGACCGTCGTATTACTTAGTATTGATTCGTATTCAATTAAAAATAATGTAAACCAATGTACTAATTTGGGGCCCATTCACTACTCTGTATGGCAGTCCTTCAAGCCGTCCACCGCGTAATGTAAGAGTGCGAAAATGGAGCCTGAATTGTGCCGGGCAACACCGAACAGAATGTCTTCAAGTCCTGAAAACTCCGCCCACTGCAGGGGTGCCTACAGCATATTGAATGGGTCTTTTTAAGGTTTACCTGTTTAACAATATGGCTTAAAGGCCTAGTTGCCTAGCCATTAACATAAAAAAATGTTTAACGATACTTTCGTAATAAGATGCCAAAGATGAAGATGTTTGAAAGTAAACGTATTAACGATGTCTAAAGTAAAGTTAAAGAGAAAACTAACTAGAAGGGATGATAAAAGCTTAATCTCCTAACACTGGCCAACGTATGATGAGAGAATAGTCGAATCCCAGCTGGAACTCCATGTTTTTCTTTAGTAGACAACACTATATCTTTTGTAAGGTCTCCCTCTTTCCGCAAATCTGGGAGAAGCCTTTTATTTCTAACTTGTTTGATTCCGGCCATTATTTATCTTATAACTCCAAATTTTTAGTTATGATCCTAGAAATAGAGATGAAAACTAAAATAACAAAACATTGCTATGGAAACCATAGATAAAACTCTCATATAAGGGGCGCGTTCCTCCTGTCCTGTAGCTCACAACGCCCAAAATGCTCCCACATAGCGATCACGTTCGTTATGGTCGTGACGAAAACGTCACTAATAACATCATTATTTTCGATCATACAGCTCTCACAACGACCCTTGTAAAGAGGTGGGTTAAAATGGGCGTTGACATTAAGTCTGATTATCGATTCACATTGAATAAGACATGATTTTCATTTATTTTTATTTTTACATTTCTTGAGACTATTGAGTTGTCGGTTTGCCCCCAAACTAAGACAGGCCTGTTTTTGGGGATCACATTCGGCCAATTAATGACTATTCAAATTCAAATAACATTTGTGTATTTCGTAGTTTAATTATTAACAGATCAAAACGTTTTTTTAATATAACCCACCTTAGCCTTCTAACCTATATTGCAATAACTAACTATACTGAACCCTATTAAATGGGAAAAGAGTCGGCCAAATTTCGAAATATTGTTTTTGGGTCTTAATTTTTACAATTACAACATTGTCTTCGACTTCCGGTCAACTAACAACCCTAACCGCTTGTCTCTGCCACCGCCATATTGAATTCATTCATGGCGTCTCGTCTTGGTTCATGGTTATAAGTGAGGGATAATTTTAGTGATTCCATTTGAGTTCGTGCTATACATATTTGATAACAATTTCTTGCAATTACTTAAATACAGTTTATAATTTCACGTCAAAATGAGTTACGGAAGGCCACCGCCGCGTATCGATGGCATGGTTTCACTAAAAGTGGACAACCTCACTTACCGAACGACGCCAGAAGATTTGCGTCGTGTGTTTGAAAGATGCGGCGAAGTCGGTGATATTTATATCCCAAGAGATAGATACACAAGAGAAAGCAGAGGATTCGCCTTTGTAAGGTATGTTACCGCTATAATTCTTTTAAAATCTTACTATGACGTCAGAATTATGCACCGGTAGTATTGGGAGTCCTAATTAAAGTTACTAATCAGACCTAACTAAGATATTAATCTTACTAAACGTTTTAATTATCAGCTAATACTATTTTCTGACCTTTATCTCTCGGTTATCTATTTTATAACAACATAATTATAACCTAAAATATTCATGGTATTTGCTCTATATGTAAATAGTTATCGCATCGCTATGTACGTTTAAGAAACCGTGGGTAAACATAAACCGAAAATGAATAGTATTTAAACTGTGCTGTATTTAGATTCTACGACCGCCGTGATGCTGAAGAAGCCCTGGATTCACTGGATGGAAGGATGCTTGATGGCAGGGAGCTTAGAGTACAGATGGCTCGGTATGGGCGTCCATCATCACCATACAGAAGCCGTTACGACCGTCGCCGCAGGTAGGTTACACATGGATATTTCCCAAATTATGAATTCTTTACAAATATCCTAAAAAAACATTGACATCTAAAAGTGTTGTGTACAAGTTTAAGAATTATTAACATCTAATTTATTTTATTTTATGAAAGACTGGCTGACCTATGCCCAATTCACTGGGTCTCATTAAAAACAGAAATCAAAAATAGCCTGTTATTTAGATATAATATAGCTTTCTATTAGTGAGAGAATTTTCAAAATTGGTTCTGTAGTTTTAGAGATTAATTACTTTTAATAAATAAACTCAAAAACTACCTCTTAATATTTGCATAGATGTTATATTCACACAGTTGTGTTGTTGTTTGTTTTTACTTTCTTGGTGCATAGTAAAATACTGGTTACTGTACTTATAGTACATTTTTTAATTTCAAAGACTAAATTTTCAAATGATGTGGATAAATGTAACAATAAAAACTGATATTTTTACTTTATCTAAGTTGTACCCACTTATGACATCACAAGTAAGTATCATATAAAATTGATGCTGTGGTTGTGATGTATTTATAAGTAAATAAATAGTACATTATAGTACTAGTGTGTAACATTGGTGATTACCGTTGAAGCACCATTGAGACTTGAGCCGTAGGCGAGGGTCTTAAGAGAGCCGTAGGCGAGGGTCTTAAGAGAGCCGAGGACGGTAATCATCAATACACACGTGTATCTATGACGTTTTTCAACACACTTGTAAATAAAATAACAACAAAAACTCATTTTATTTAGTAGATAAAATAGATATTTTTCCTTGGAATTTTCAGGTAGTAAACTTTCCATAATGTTAAGGGCTTCACATCTTATATCGGGCGGTGTACAACATAAATCATTTTCTTCATAACTAGTACTTGTAGACATTTTAATTAATAAATAACTATAATTTCAACAGTGAAAACGAGTTGTGAAAAATGTTTCGCTATGGCGGGAAAAAATAATCAGTTTTCCTATGCGCACGCATTGCGATCGGCCACAGACTAAAGGGATGAGGTTTTTTTATTTTCCGCGCATAGGGTTTGCGCCTATTCTACCATGTACAAAATGAGGAATTCAAAGTTCTCTTTTATTACAGAGAAAAAAAGTTATATATGAGTGAAAGTTTTATTTATTAAACACGTATGAGTTAAAATTATCTATTTAAATAAGAAGTTGCATGAAATGAGCAAGCAATAGGAACATTAATTTATTTGTTCTATAGAACACGATCTTTTTTTTAATAATAACTTTTTTAAGAACAAAGCAACTCAACCAATAAAATTAAAAAAAATCTATAACTCACTAATGAGTTATAATTTTTTTTTTGTCACAGTTTGATTATGGGTGTCATTCTGTGCCTAATTGCGGTGACCATAGAGCCATTTTATGAGCAAGTGTGTTGAAAAAGTCTTGTACAATTCTACTAGTGCTAACCATCTCTTTACCCTACTGTTGTTTAAAATTTGGCTTGTCTCCATACAAGTAATGTCACATTTCTACTGATGACGAGACATACAAATGAATAGTAAGATATAGGTAAATCAGCTTTGAGACATTTTTGTGTTTGTAGTAGTTTTTTTATATTAACAGGACTTCTAAACTTGAAATTTAGTACTAGAAATTGTTCAATATTTATATTTAGTATTAATATTAAACACCTGGCTATAAAAATACAATTATAAAAAAGTATTACTTTGTTTATTAATGTGCTGACACTACACTATTGCAAATGCAAATAAATGTATAAATCATAATATTTTAATCAATTCAGTAATGTGTGTTGATATCAATTTTATCATCAACAGTAGTTTATGTACCATAATCAGTAGATGCCAAATGTGTTGTTATAGAATGACTCAACTTTGGTCCCTGTGATAAAAAAATATTATAAGTATTTTAAATAGACAAAATAGGAACTGAATTATATTAATTTCTTTAATTAATTTTTAATAGGCTTGAAAATGTTGACATTTCAATCACTATGAAAATTAACTCAGTCAACATTTGAATTGGAGTCTTATATTTCATTATTAAAAATAATAGAAATAGTTCTATTATTTTTTATATGTACTGTATACAACTCTCAAGAAAAAATTCTTTTATTATAAATATAATTATTTATTGGAAAAATAAAAAGTATTCTTAGGTTTAGTGCTTCTTAAGTACCTGTAGCATCAGTAAGCTGCACAATGGCCACCGATACGCTGGAATGGTGAGCTGGGACAAAATATTGAAAGCTTACACGTCTATTGAGACATGTGCATTGATGGTGTTGCGATGGTATTTCTTTTAGCAAATCGCGTTCACGGTCTCGTTCACGTGGTCGCTCCAGGTCCCGTTCCCGCTCGCGCAGGCGCTCGTACTCCCGCAGCCGCAGCCGCTCCAGGTCACGCTCCCGCTCCGATTCGAAGAGCTCGCGCGGCCGCACCCGCTCCCGCAGCCGCTCGCGCTCCCGCTCGAGGCATTGAGACACTCAGTAAGTATTATCTTATGCTCACTGACAAGGCTTGGAAACCAGTACATTAAACCATTACAGCCTAAGTATGTACATAGGAAATTTTTCAGTTTTGTTCTCACTTTAAGCTCAGTCAACCAGTTTTTAGTAACAGTGAACAAACTTAAACATTTTTTGTTGCACACCATCGAAAGTGCAGCCTTGTAGTCCAGAAAGTCTTCAATCGCACACAAACATTGAAAGTAATAGGGTGATACTTGCCCTTCTCGCAGAATAAAACTAGTTAATTCAAGTATATATAGCACTCTCTTTAAGATTTACTCTGAATTAAATAGTTTACTTAAACCAGTTCTAAGCCTTGCCTTCTAAGATGTATTTCAGTTAGGTAACAAATGGATCAGCATTTAATCACCTATCATCTGACAATGTTCATGTATAATGTCTTATAAAACCTGTAAATTAGTGTTATACACTTATTGTATGAGACGGCTACATTTCATTGTAACTTTAACACTGAAATCCAAATTAAATAATATATTATTATATATTTAGTAAAATATTGTTAGAAGAAACTATTATTGAAGCTGCAATGTAGTAGGTTGCACATCATGTTGCGGATGTCCATATTGGCAAAAGTAACCAAGAAAATAAAGGTTTTGTCAATTCATAATCATAGTCTTATTCCTATAAACTTTAAATTAAATCTGATCTCAACTGCAGCTATTTTACAAATTATAAATATTACAACTATTTATTATAAGTATTGTTTTCTATTACAGAATCTTTCACTTGTTATTTTTTATTTTATTAGCAGTAGTATTTCAATTAGGATAGAAACACAACAAAATGAAGCTTTCTTACTAGTCCCAATGTTATTAAAATTATTATTATTTTCAGGATGATTAAGAGTACCGATTCGTGAGCCGAAACGCTGAGCTGCATGCCTGAAAAACCTTCGGCCAAGGTACTATTATCATTGCCATCCACAGACTTAACTATGATCAACATAGTGGCAAAACATTCAACGTAACAAATTATTCTTTAAGCTCCCCTAGTTTAGGTTAACAATTACTGTAATTTTTTTTATCAACTTGTGTACTATTTGTTTAATTAGAATCCTTCGAGTTAATATAACAACAACTTCAAAATGAAATTATGTTTAACACACTATGGCGTAAATTTTCTTTTAGTTGTTTATATTTTATTTCTAAGTTATTTTTTTTAAACGTGAGTAGTAACTGTGTATTGATAAACGTGATTACATGCTGCGTAATGTATGTATTTTACAATCTATAACATGTATATTGATTAATGAGTTCAATGTGAGACCACAGTGGTCCTTAGTATATAATTTCAGGTTTAAAATATTGAGAAGATTATGTACCCACCACAGCTATTGGGCTTTAATTTCGGACAACTGCATTTGGTAAATAGCCTAATATGAACGATGACTCAAGTTCTTAGATTATCTTTTATGTAGACCTACTGATAAATTTTGTCTTGCGTTAATCCAATTTCAGCAACAAAGAACTTTGTTACACATAATAAAATGATCAAAATTGTATTCTTATGTTATCGAGGATGAAGTGCCAATGGTTCCATTAAGTAATTATTTGACAAAATTGCTTTTCATAACCCTAAATTGAGGTCATCTTCACAAGTTTCAGCTACAAATGACATGATTAGTAACTTTAAAAATATTTCCATATTTAATTTAAGAGAAATTATAAAATTCCTTTTTCTACCATTGCATCACTCCAGCTTCTCAATGCTCGTGGCGTTCATCCCCACTTCCTTTAGTCACTACACTCATGTATAAACTTTTCTCTTAAGCACCTTAGAGATTTAGAGTGGGTGCCTAGGAAAAGTTTTCGCAAAGGGTGTTATAAAGTGACATTTTACACATGATTCTGGCTGAATGCACAAACCATGCCAAGCCATTATTGAACAAGAAGTGTCATCATGCAGCACATGGAAATAATAACACCTCCAGTGCTGCAAATGTCGATAGGCAGTGTTAAGCACTTCATCATGTTAGTGGAGACTTGCTTGCTGTTCTTTGACAATGAAATTTACTATTTGGTTCAAGATACAGTGTTGTTCATAAACATTGATTAATTTTTAAGCAATACCTTAAAAAGTTGATTGAAGATTTATTAATAACCTGTTTAACTCTCTTAAGTAACAAAATGGCGGACAGAACTATTGTTGCGTTTAAAAGCTGATGTTTGATTTTGTGAAGATTGAGACTAAAGAGGATTTTTTGATTTCCACATTATTCAGCGAGACCCTGTGATGCACTATGACGGAAATAGATATAAGAAATAAGGAAAATATTATTTTTCATTTTACATAACTATGAAAATCATTGCATAAATTGCTTCTCAAACTCACTGCAGTATAAAGAGTGGCTTCATTTAGTTACTTATTTTTTAACTATTATTAATATTCACAGCAATATGAAATAAGATCACAAAGATCGTCAACCTACCTTGAGTAATAAATAACACCGTATAGTACATTGATATAATAGGAGATAACACTATATTAATTAATGTATTCTTTCTTTGCTATTAATACGTCAGCCGACAATCACATTCTATCAAAAAATTTTAGAGTAAAAAAGTTAAATAGTATTTGTTAAGCAATGTAATTATTTTTAAATATTTTTTTTAATACTGTTTAAGGGTACATAAGTTGCTTAGTTAACTAATGTTTAGAACATTAATTAACTAATTTTTATGAATAATACTGATAATTTCTAAATAGTTATGACCATAATAGTAGAATTTAACAATTTATATTATAGAGTTACTAATATGTCAAAATGTCCATGAAACAAATTTTAATAATTACCCTATGTATGGATTTTGCACACCTAAAATGTTGGTTTTGCCAATCAGAAGATATTGGACACATCCATCCTCGATATAGATTTTTAAACTTACTATTCTTGTTGACACCATTGGAGATTAAATATCTGGCCTTATAGATAGGAAATAGTGGTTATATCCACTAATGATTTGAGGCTTGAAATAAACATTCTGCTATTCTGCTGCATATACAGATTATGTGACATAACTTCATTATGTATTGTATGAGCAGGAGACTAGGAAAAAAATCACTCGCTCAGCTTCTAGGAGAGGGATTTTTTACTACAACTTCAGCTGTAATGATTGCAAATAATGAGGCCAGATATTTAACTAATATTAATTTTATAATATGTCTGCAAAACGTACTACAATCGCTTTGATTATGGAGTGATTTTGGAAGTGTGACCAGAACAAAATTTGTGAATGATTATAGGTAAATATTAATTGGTACTCTTAAAATTCTTGTTGTGCTTAAAACTGGTCATAATGATGGTTCCGCTGATATTGTGGTGTTGTCATCAAAATCACTCCGTGCCAAAGCCCTTGATGACGATAAAAACTAACAGCGATGTTGATATGCTCAGGGCGTGTGGAGTGCGCGTGGAGCGAGCCCGTTGGCGGGAAGGGTGTGTGTGTTTGCCGTTTGCTGACAACTGCTGAATTGCTGTTGTTGCCGTACTAAAGTTATGAGTAAACTTTTATTACTATTGACAAAACAGCAACACCCCATTTAAGTATAACTTTAAGTAATTTTCAATATTAGCTTTGTACAGTTGTCAAACTTCAGCTATATTGGAGTGGCGTGAGCTAGTTAGGGAAGTTCTTAAAGTAACTTTAATCAAAGCATATGTTGATTCAGACACATCTTCTTTGTATTTTAATTTACAATTCTGCACTGTCTTATTTCAAGACAGGTAATCAATAGTTTGACTTAGTTTCATCATAGACTGACTTGATATGAGAAAATGAGTTATTATCTAGACTTCTTTAATACATTTTTACTTTAAATACAAGCTCCCACAGAGATGATATCTTGGATATTTTTTCTATACCAACATTACACACATTACACGTAGAATATGACATGTTGATGTTGAAAATGAGTATTAATGAAGGCGTAAGTCATCAGATGGGGTTCGGCAGAGCGGCAGACTGCGTTCTAACGTGTGCGTTTGTTTGGCAGGCCGGTGCTGCTTGCTGGCCTGTTTGCTGTGGCAGTATCCTGTGCTGATTGCTGTGATTTCCAGATACTTCTAGATTTATATGCCACGTGACCACACCCCTCTGCTAAGCGGCTACTGAAACTTCACCTAATTATCTTTTAACTGCATGATTTCGTTTTATTATTGTAAAAGAAAGGTTTAGTATCTAAACCTCTTTTTTACAATAACATACAAACAAGAAGGAAGATTCTTCTATGGACAACGGGCGCCGATTCATGTGCAGGTGTTTCTTTTTCCGTCAATAAATAGATTATAATAAACAGTCTTTTTCTTGTTTGGTTAAACTTTTAAATGTAGCAAAAGCCTGGATGTAAAAAAATATTCATATTTTATTAATTATGACTTCATGAAATGTGTAAGTATATATGCTATTGCAAATAGAATAATGCTCAAAACGGCACATGGAAATATCTAAAAAATAAAAAATCTGTGCTTTTAGCAGTAACTAATGATTTCTGCTCAGCAGAATTTCGAAATATATCGTCTATTCAACTAAATCTGTACCAAGAAATAAAATTGAAGTGTGTTAATATAAAAAAAAATATTTCGGCTAATATTTGGAACCACTGAATTGATTTTGACGAGACTAGCAGATGGCCGATGTTACAAGGAGTAACTTGGGCTACTTTCCACGGAAAAAGTTCACGCGGATGAAATCACGGGTAACAACTACAAATTACGCTTGTGTTATGGGTAATATACAACGCCCTGCTCTGGGGCCCAGACACCCAGACCATAGTAAATAACGGAGAAAATACGTTTTCTATACCAGGAATCGAACCCGGAGCCTCTACGTTGCAGTGGGGTAGGCCGGCAAAGAGCCCGCTCAACCACAGAGGTTATTATAACCACTATATACGTATGGTACAATCAGAAAGCATTCACGTGTTCTGACCTAAGACTTCGCGCAAATGGGTCACCGACCAGCGAATAAAATCCGTTGATTGAAAGTTTTGTTCAGGACAAGATTGAAAATATTCTTTTCCATGCATGTTTCAAATTTCCGGACGACTATATTCTATCAACGTAAGGAGCTAACGTAAAAAATTAGGGATGTCTATGCACAGAATATATCGATTTCTTTCTTTGTAATGAATCGAATGATATTTCCGAAACACCAAAAAAAGGCGTTATTGATACATTATACGTGTCTGTGCGAAAAGAAAACCATCATAAGATTTAAGGCACAGCTATGCTTAATTCCAGTATTTTTTATGAATATAAAAAGTCGTCCCTTTACTGTAGTAGAGTGTAATGTTATCGAATTTAGTCATAATAATTGGATTGTTATATATGACTCATTATGTTGTTTCCATTTCTGTAATACAATTAAACGCCACAACGGCTCCCTTTGTACACAGACTCGTAACATGATTGTCCCTATTAAACTCCAATAAACTGGGAGAATGTTGTGGTAGCATAATAGCTAGTGCATGCATCCCAATTTCAAAAGACGCAGCGATAGATCCTGGCCGAAACGCATGCAATACTTAGGACAGTTTTTGGACTTAATGTACATATTGTTATAATCAAAAATACCACATACTATCAACGGTGAAGGAAAATATCGTGATGAACCTACACATCGATGTAACCCGTGTCTTATACCTGCCACCTTGGACAAGCGTGGCAAGTAGGTTTATTGTCCGTTCCCCCTATACCCCCTACTACGTAAGAGGCCCGAGCCCAGTAGTATGATGTATATGGGTTGTTATTATTAGCATACGCAGATGAAGGAAATAGACTCGTAAATACTGATACTATCTACTGTACAATACGAACATTGAAGTGCGTTTTATAATTAGTGATGAGTAACAAAGTAAGCAATACAATTCCCTAAATTTGTTTTTAAACTTTTATTAAATTAAATACGTCTATGTTTGCCGATTTGGCTCTAACGCTACTAACACTGATTTGAGTGATTTGATAAAATACAGCGTTTACGGTTAAGCATTGAAAACAATCGATGAGTATACTTAATTCGATAAAGAAATATCGTTGTATAACCATCGCTTACCGGATAACGCTACTCAATCCTCAAGCAAAATGTCAATGTCAGATAATTTATAATAAAATAAACCAACGTGTGGTTGTAAATTTATAAAATTTGTTTATTTAAATAAAACGTATATAATTTTAAGGAAATGTCTTCATCTTTCTTTTTAAAAGGTAAATCTAGACAAATACAAAAAAGAAAAGGTGAAAAATTAAAAAGAAAACCCAAGAAGCAAGCTGGACCTAACCTCGAAAATGGTCATGAATCTTCTGAAAGTGATTTGGATATCAAAAAGTTTTCTGATGTCGAAGAACCTGAAAGCGACAACGAGACTGCAGAAGAAAAGAAATTACGGTTAGCGAAGAAATACTTACAGGAAATTGAGAAAGAAGAGGCAAAACGTGCGGAAGATAAGGAGATTGATGATGCAGTTGAGAAGCGATTACAGAAAGACTATTTGGAGCAGAAAGGTAAACTACGTATTGAGGTAGCGGATAAATATGTTGCACCAAATGAAACTGATGTAAGATTTGTCCGTGTGAGAGAACACAAATTAACCCTCACTTGTGTGTGCATCAGCAATGAAAGCAGCTTAGCCTTTACAGGTAGTAAATGTGGAACAATAATCAAATGGAGCATTAAGGAGAAAAAGAAACTCGGCTGTTTAACTTACAAATCTCATTCCAAATTATTAAAAGGCAGTATTACATCAGTGGCCATATCTACAGATTCTAAATACTTAGTCTCATCTGATGAGTCAACAGAAATTAAGGTTTGGGATCCAAGTACTTTAAAACACTTGCACACTTTTAGAGGTCATAAAGACATGGTTACTGGTCTTGTTTTTAGAAAAAATACACACCAGTTGTACTCGTCAAGTAAAGACCGATCTGTCAAAATTTGGTCTTTAGATGAAATGGCTTATGTAGAAACTTTATTTGGACATCAATCACCAATAACCTCAATAGATGCTTTAACTAGGGAAAGAGCAATCACATCTGGAGGCCGAGATACATCTATTAGAATATGGAAAATTGTAGAAGAGTCACAACTTATATTCAATGGCCCTGTTGGAAGTCTTGATGAAGTGAAACTATTAGACGAAGAACATTTTGTTTCAGGCAGTGATAATGGTTCACTATGTGTGTGGAGTGTGTTGAAGAAAAAGCCCCTTTGCACAGTTCTAGAGGCACATGGATCAGAAAATGAAGTACCAAGGTGGATCACAAGTTTAGGAACACTATTGAACTCTGATGTTTTTGCATCAGGGTCTTATGACAATTATATTAGGGTGTGGAAAGTGACTGATGCATATAGAAAAGTTTTGCCTCTATTTAGTTTAGAAATTAATGGTTTTGTTAATGGTATACAGTTTACAGGAGATGGTAGACAGTTATATGCAGCAGTTGGTCAGGAGCATAAGTCTGGAAGATGGTTCAAATTAGGAAGTGTTAAAAATGGACTTTTTATTGTTAATCTAAATATTAAAACATAGTATTTTTTTTAATAAATCAATCTATTTCAAAATAATTATGTGATTTTTCTGGGTTTCATGAAAATTATGTATATATGTATTATTGAACAGCAGAATGAATAAGAAATACCTTAGAAAACTAAAGTTTCTTTTATGTAATTTAACTGATGATTATCTTTCACCATCAGCACATGGCAATTATATCAACACACATTTTAGGTCAAACAATCACCTAAGTGGTAAACTTTCCATCTAGTATTAAGTACCTTTTAGTTTTGAAATATGAGTTCAGGAACTAATAAGGTGCCATGGTTTCTTATTTTGATAACCATGAGAAAAAATTGTTTATAATCTTATTATTTGTTTATTTTACACATTATAACTAGCACACATTAACAAACACTTAACCTACTAAAGTATTGGCTCCTCTTAATTGCAGGTAGCCTGCTGTAATGTCCATTGGTAAACTTCTCACTGTTGCAAATTCTTCAGCGTTACTATAAAAAAGCTTTGAATGCCGATCTACATATGGTGCTAGAAGTCCAGATATGTCGGAATATTTTTTCGTGGGTTTGAACGTCGGTGGTGCATTTATTGAATAATCTGAAAAGTTAGGTTAGGTTTACCATAAATCAAATTATATTTATAAAAATCAGACAAGCTCTCCAAACATTACATAAAACAGCTTCATTGGGCCATTGTAACGCTCGTTCAGCAGTTAATATTTGCTTCAAAGACCTCCACATTCGCTTTTTACAGCCACTTTTAACTATAAATTTGTTTTCTATTTTGAAAGGGAATGACCTCTCTGATTCACCAGTCATGTTAAGAACAAGATTTATGAAGTTCTAATGTAACTTCTAAATATTGTTTAAAAAAATCTCATGACCCTTTTTGCTGTAAAAGAATAGTTTGATAAGATAAAACAAACAATACATAAATAAATTCCTTGATAAACAATTTGGTTGATTGGCTGTTGTCTCATGTCTGTTGTTGTTGTTTATTTATTCGCCACAAAGGCAGGCAAAGGAATCTTAGCCATACAGCCAATTCTGATGGGAATAGAAAGAAAAATATTTATTTCTAAAAATGCGACACTTTAACAATGATTTATTATAAATAATAACATTAAAAGAATAAGATTCTATTCTATTTTACTTCACCCAGGTCCGTTCGTTCATCGTTTTGACTAAAAACTTAGACCATTCATCTAAGACTAAAAACGTCATCTAATAATAAATAGCTAAAGTAGATAAACAATCAATTATTTATAAAATAACAAGATGATATTTTGAACAGGAAAGGTCGATAAAATGTAAGATTGTCTTATTTGAAATATCGCCATAGTGAAATTTCACAGAGGGATTTATTTATATCAGTGCTATCACTAGCCTGCTGTCAATTTGTCATCGTTGAGCCAAAGGCCTAGTTGCAAAGCCATAAATATAATTTAAAAAAAATCATCGTTGAGCGTTGACGTTTTTAATGTCTCCAAAATAATAATAACAGCACTAGCAAGTCGTGTAGCAAATTGTCTTGTTACAACTCCGACAAAAAAAAGTTGTTTTGTCGAAGTGAGGTTATTTCGCGTGTATTGTGAAGTAATGTGTTAAATTATCAAAAGATCATGGATATTGTCAACGAAATATTAGAAAGGGAGCAGAAAAAAGCGGAGAAGTACAAACCGATCACAGTTGAAAAGCATTTAGAATTAGAGTTCGACATTGGCACATTACTTGCGTGTGACACAAATGATTTGGATACGAAGTTGCTAAAGTGAGTTTTTTTACATTTTATTTGATAGAAAATATATGTTTTCTGGCGTTTATTGAGTAATTTATTTTAACAACAGTTCAGATAAGGATGTATATCTTCAATCATTGACCCGCGACAACACACAACTGCTGCTAAATAAAGTATGGGAACTACCTACTGAGAGGATAGAGGAGGCGATTGTTGTGCGTCTGCCGCAACCCACGACTGTATTACCAAGAGCCAAGCCCGTACCTAAGCCTAAACCGTTGACCAAATGGCAGGAATTCGCCAAAACAAAGGGCATAACTAAGAAAAAGAAGGATAAGTTGCAATGGGATGAACAGTTGCAGAAATGGGTGCCTCTTTTTGGGTATGTACTTATGATTTCGTTGATTTAGTAAGAAATGTATATCAGAGCAACCTCTAGTCAAATGTGTATTTAAATGAAATAAAGAAAAAGGATAACAGATTGTATCCAAATTTTAAAATTACTATTTCACATTTATATTTATTTTAGTCTATGATTAAGAGGTAGTTAAGAATACATTAAAATCAAATAATAATAATAACTAACAGGAGTATTAAATAAAAATTTAGAAGTTGCACATAGAAGTACTATAACACTGTACTTAATGACATGACCTGATTAATGCTAAATTTGTATCTCCAGAGAATTGTCATATTTTCCATATATTAAATGTATTCTATGTTATCAAATTTGCAAATGGTATTTTTATACTTATACTATTAGTTATGTATAGAAAATGGTAATTTAAAAATGGTAGAATACTAGTAACTAATCATAATTTATGTTTACAAAAACTATTTATTATTAATTAGCTCTATGATCAAATTTACAGATTTAAAAAGTCAGCAGCTGAGAAAGAGAAGAATTGGTTGATAGAAGTGCCACAGAATGTGGACCCTATGACAGATATGTATGAGAAAAAAGCTAGTGAAAAGTCTGAAAAGGTGGCCAAGAATGAGTTGCAAAGGCTGAAGAATATTGCTAGAGCTAAAAAAGTAAAAATACCTAGGGTTGGGTTGCCAGTAACTTCAGATAAAGCATCAGCTACACAGGTAACTTCTTATGTAAAATTTATTTAAGTCTATAAAAGATGTATGGCTAAGAGAATCAGCACAGTTAAGCAGTTATGTACTTTAATTGAATTGCTGATGGTTTTAAAATTAAGTTTTATATATAGATTTAAGCACACTAAAGGAAAGAAATATGAAAAATATATGGCAAAATTGTACTAGTGAAGAACCTCTCCACCTACCTCTGCATAATATTATAATGGTGAATATTATTATGTAGGTAAATAAATATGTTTAACAAACACTCATTATTCTTGATAATTTCTTTGATATGCATAGTAAATGATTTAATGTGTATGTTAAGTAATGCAAGTTGTCAGGCAGGAGAGAGGAGAGATGCAAATTGTTGAACCATAAGTATGTGTGCTTAGTGCATGTCTACTCACTTAAGATAAAAATAGTGAAATTTACAACAATAAAATCTCAATTAAAATGATATTTTATTTATATAATTTACACTGCTAGTTTATTTCTTGCCTGTGAATCTCGGATATGATATATATCTATAGAGATATTTATCTCAATCAAATGAGTGATATAATTATTATGTATTAATCTAAAATAAATATTGTCTAAATCTAAGTCATGGTAGTTTAATGGCTAACACACCTGCATTTAACTCCAATAACATTGGTTTGAATTCTAGAATGCATGGATGCCACACTTCAACAAATTTTTTGATCATATATGCATATTTTTACAGGCCTACTACTATTATTTTATAGGCCTACTGTCAACAGTGGAGTGCGATTGGCTGACAACTATGCATGTTTTCAAAATGTGTATACCATACTTTCCCTACAAAAATTGTGAGGTTCAGTAGTGCAATGTTTATGTGCTGAATTACATTGGTCTGCAAAAAAATATGAAAATTCACTCCTTGTAACTATTGTATTTTTTTTTATAATTTCGGCACTTGTGAATATAAATATAGTATTAAAAGCTTTGTACCATATCAATTTTTTTTGTAATTGATGTTTAAAATTAAACGCTCTTTTTGCTTTACATACAAAATGCACATTGAATTATTATGACAATAGCTCATTTAATTCCTTCGAAAACATTTAAAATCATCAAAATTATATGTCTGATTAATTAATAAACTCATTCCAGTTAGTAGTTTTCTCCATTTTTATGTATTCTATTTCTCTGTATATGCCAAAAGGGTAATAAAATGTGTTTCTACAGACGCAGGTGTGAATTTGTCTTTTGTCGGCATTCAAGTCGTAACAATATTGCTTAAAGATTTGTGGAAAAGAAAATTAAATCTACTGACATGATATGAAAAAAGTTTTGCACAAAAAAATATTCAGTTAGGAGCAAAATATGAAAAAAAAATGTGATAGCAAGAAACTAAAACCAGATCTAAATTCAGCATGTCAATTTCTATATATTTGATATGCTGAATCTGAGTCGACCAGTGTTATCATACAAATATTTTCTGATCAATATATTCCTTTATTTCAGTTAGCCACAGCAGCGACTGTAGCAAAAGCCTCTACAGCATCACTTGGCAAGTTCCAAAACAAATTGCCCAAAGAGAAAGAAGCAAGAGGCAAGGGTGTCCATGAGTTGATACCAGGGAAGGAGCGGAAACGCAAGGCACCTGTGCCCACACCAGCTGCTGAAAAAGAGAGTAACTTGAGTTTAATTGATACTATATTGAATAAGAGGCCCAAAATTGATATGGATAAGGCTGTTGCTAAACATATAAACAATGAGCAAGTGCAGTAAGTAATTTCTTTAATGTTATATTTTATACTATGTAAATAACTTCTATCCGTGCAGGAACGGAGAAAAAACACAATTTCCTGCAGACGGGTGGTCTTTTGTAAGAGGCGACAAAACAACTCACAGCCAGATGGTAGGTCATTTGTCCGACTGGTCAACTGACCTGGTCTAAAGTATGTCACCATAACAATTTTGAGTTGTGTTCCAGCATTAGTGACCAGGTTCCAGTCTTCTTTAAGAGTGCAGCAGCACATTAGTAGCACCTTTGGTGTTGCAAATGTCCATAGGCGATGGTAACCGCTTTCCATCAAGTGGGCCTTCTGCATGTCTGCTGAACTCCTGCAATTAAAAAAAAATGGCCTTAATCTTGACTCAGCCTTACACTGCAGATTTTGTATTCCTACGCTTCTAAGGTTGCTACAAATAGTTATTTAAGATAAATATGGACAAAAAGGATTTTTAGCTAGACATGGAGTTTCTTGTTGCTGCTTTTCCATAAACAGTGATAACATATTGTAATTGTTTTTATGTATTATTTTTTCACTAATAAATTTTGTATATATTTAAAATAATTCATAACAAATGGTGTACATAGAGTGGAAATTAAATTTAAATTTTACCTTCAAAAAATGTTCAGCAGTGGAACTTATTTTGAATAAAAACTTGAATTTGAAAATATTTTATTACACTTAAAATCACGTTTTTCTATATATCTATTGCTTTTTTTAAGAAAAAATATACTATATATAATATATATACTTTAAAGGTACTGTGACATTTGATTGAGAATACATACATATTAGTCCATAATGTCCCACAACTGGACTTGCGTGCCTTCCCATTCTAGTTACACAAACAGCTGGATGGTTAAATTAAATTATTATAAAATAGCAGCTTGTTTAGAAACTACTTCTATTGTTTTTTTTGGTTAATCTGTTTATTCCTAGGGTTTTGTTGATATAGCAAATGTATTTGACACTTGCTGTATTTATTTTATTATACTTTATAAATTTAACTATACCTTTGTCTGAACAACTTACTATAAGTCAAACTAAATTGCGATTCTTCTTTAGCAATGGCTGAATGAAGCAAGTCTATATACTAAAACTGCATACAGATATTTTATTACTAAAGCACCATAGTGTTCTGTAATAACACTGGACAATATCCTTATTTTTTAAATTTCAGACGATCTGAAGAAAAGAAAGGGATAAAACCTTCCAAAGGCAAAGGTAAGGGCAAAGGAAATGCGACCAACTTCACAGCCAAGAAGCCGAAAGCCGGCAAAGGAAAGAGGGCGCCAAGCAAAAAGAATAATGGGCGCAAAAGGAGATAGACATAATTGGAATTATTTTTATAAATATAAAGTATGTATGTAATAATAAATGGTTGTTTTAATTTATTAATCCTGATATTATTTTAAATATTACACTATTATTGGCAATTATTTATTCCATTATATAATAACAGCCCATAACTGTCCCACTGCTGGGCTCGGGCCTCCCACTGTACGGAGACGGACAGTACACCCGTCACGCTTGTCCAAGGCGGCTTGGCAGGTTTGACACATCGATTATCTCGATGTGCGGGTTGCATCACGATGTTTTCCTTCACCGTTGTTAGCACGTGGTAATTGTAACAATATGTACATTGGGTCAGAAAACTGCTTAAGTGGTGCACGCGTTCTTATTTATTCCATTATTACTATAAAAATACTAGCTGTCCCGGCAGACGTCGTCCTGCACGGAAAAGCTTCAATCGATATTTAAGAAATATAAAATAGGGGTTGAAAATTTAGGGGTGGATAAAAGTTATTTGTTCTTGAAGACCTCGGAAATGAATATTTTCACACATATCACAAATCTTGCGCCGGTTACTGTTCGCTAGTGGTTAGCGAAGCTAAGTGATGGCTTTATTTAACAGCCTATGGACATTTAACACCAGGGTTTTCACTGCGCATCAAACATTGTTTCAGCTTCGAAAATTTACCAAGGGCCGATGTTTCGATCGTCAGATAAATGTTATTCGTCAAAAAAATACAAAATGAATAAACATAAAATTAAAGTTCCGTGAATAAAACAGTTGAACTATTTCACTTTTACATTCAGTCAAGTTATAATTTATTGGATGGACAACGGTAGAATAAAAATAATAAAAACTGTTATCAGATGATTGAAAAATCGGCCCTTAATTTTATACCGGAACCTCTTGTTTTTAGGATGGAAAGTATCCTACCTCCATTCTCTATATTGCGACTTCATATTAATTATTATATATCAAATTTCAACAAAAACGGTCGAGTAGTTTTTCGTGGAAGATAGATAAATGAAAATGACAGATTTAAACTTTAAAATATTTATTTTCCTTAACAAGTTATATTTGACTAGCAATCACTTCAAGATCCAATCATATTGCATACCTAATGACTAGCGCAAACCAACCTCTATCCCTGCAGCTAGTTTAATTAAAACAACGATAAATTCTTAAATAATGATTACATATACTACTACTACATTTCGAGCTACGTCATTGAGAGAGATTTACAGTCCACTTTTGATTAATTCGATTTAACATGTACATTAAATATTAAGAAATAATAGCCCGCGTTAGTCTGATAATGCCCATTAACCATCAAGAGTACCTAACAATTTTAAATTCAAGTGTTTATTCAAATAATTTTCACTGGAAAACGCTTTTGAAGGTTTTACATATGTTAAAATGTTATTTCTATTCTATGTATAATACGGCCGGCGAATGTGAACATAGGCTCTGCGAACTTTAGAGCATGTACACTCGTGTGATAAGTGGGCATACGACTTGTCAGTTAATACAATTGGTCGCCCTTCATCCCTGTATTTTTCATTGCTTTGTACTAGTTGGTCACTGTATTTTCTTCGCGGGTTTACATGCGCTAAAGTTCGCAGAGCCTATGTTCACATTCGCCAAGATACGCCGGCCGTATTATAAACCACTTCGCAACATGTTATCAATGTTGAAAAGAAGCGGCCAAGTGTTATTTCATTCTATGACGTTTGTATTTTGCGAAGTAAATAATAAATTTATGCTGTGTCTGTGTATAATAACTATTAATCATAATTGCTTGCTTATTATAATAAATTAATATACAAATACGTCGAGACGAGTATAAAAAGTAATATTATTGCATTCAAATAACGTGACAATAGGCTATTTATTATAAATCATGCAATAATGAGTTATTATTTTATTTATTTTTTGTAACAAATTAACTATAAATCTCTCTCAACTCGGACATTTCACATACACCAAGGAGAAGGTATAATACTGTATAATCAAGAACGTCTAAAATGACTACACAATTCTCTACATGCAACCACTATAAAGCTGTTATTGGAAGCGAATAACTATTATTGACTTTTATATTACATTGCTGTAACATTATTATTACTTTTATACACTAATTTTATTAGGACCGAAATGTCTAATATTTATGGACGTTATGTTTTTGTACATTGTTATACCTACTTGTTCTACAAATGAGTAAAGAAATTACTATGAAGAAATAGTTGCCTGCCTCGGGAGACATCAAACAGATTACAAAATAAATTTTAGAAAGCACTCACGATTTTAACTCCGGTAGTAATCAAAGTTATTATATAAAAACAATAAATTACTTTCAAAAGTACAATCTTCTGGTATGAGCAGTGGTGGATTTACACTAGGAGCAGTCAATAGGAGAACCAATTTAGCAACTATGCAAAATTTAAATCCTCAAACTTCTTACTATCCCTATCTTGCGTCCACAGTTGCCCGGGAACATGGAAGTATCACGTACTTACGCGCTAATAAATGTTTTATGCCAAACAACAACATTGCACGTGGGTTACACACTACATCACGCGATTGCGCTAACTCATTTCATTGCGCGGGCAAGTTAACAAACTTATTTCGTACTAGCTTCTGCCCGCGACTTCGTTCGCGTGGTGCGGTTTTTTAACTATCCCACGGAGCTCTTTAATTTTTCGGGATCAAAAGTATCCTGTATGTTGACCAGGGATATAAGATATCACCATACAAAATTTCATGTAAATCGGTCTAGTCGTTTCGGAGATTAGCCGCTACAAACAGACAGAGAAACAAAAAATTCCAAAAAAGTCTAAATTAATTCTATTTCACTTCTTACATCCCCCTGACTCGGTTTTTAGCATTTTTTTTTAATTGTACAGAAATTTGACCTCTACAATTTTGTATATGTATAGATAAATTGGCGCAAAATTCACTTCTGCGTTAAATATCAGCGGGCGCAATATGGAGCGCACTCCAGGGACTCACTCGATGCGTATGCGTATGAACCGCACCTGAGTCATTGAGTTCACGCAAGAATTTTACTGAGTTATCCATGTGTAACAAATTCATTAGTATAATATAAGAAAAAAATGCACCAGAGTGCTAAAGTAATTTCAAGCGTACAATTAATTGTAACACTGTTACAGCAATGCAAATCTACTTACACATTAATATTGCTATGATTGAAACTATATCTAATTAACTAGATTATCTAGACGAGTAGGTAAACGATTGTCACAAAATAGGATTTCTTGATATTATAGTAATACAATATATAATTTGTGTTGTATGTTTCACAATCATTAGCAAGACTTGTGTGTTTAAGTTATCTTGGAATGCCCTTTTTATATTCAGTTTTATAATAAATATTACGGGTTAGACCGATTCCAGTAACATCCAGACCACAACAAATAACGGAATGAACAGAGTCTCTCTATATTGTCCTTATAAGCTCAATTTCAATTGAATAAAATTAAAAAAATAGTACTTTCAACTTATGACAGATTTAAGTATAAATAACAATTTTTAACTTTTTAAATTATGTAATGATTGTGAAACACACGTTCAATAATACTCGTATAATAAATTCTAATTTATTATTGAAAAAATACATTTGACTTACTGATATACATTACGATAGAAGATTAAAAATTCTAAATACAAATAAATAGGAAATATTTTGACACAACTTTACACCACACAACCTTGAGGGTTTCTAATTTAATACGAGTGTATAGTGAAACCAACTGAGGTACCTTTTGTCATAGCCTCGTATATTTTGTACGACCGTACCAAACTATTGTTATTCTTTATACAGTAATCATAGTATTTAAGTAAGACGATAATATTATTTTAAAATTAAATAATGGTATCATTTATTATAACCTGTGTCCGCACCCCTATTGTGGAGATTCTATTTTACTTAGTGTAAATAGGATAGCAGCCGGCATGATAAAGACAGATTTTCAACATTCATTTCATCCATTCAAAATTGGTTAAGTGCTTGCAGTTCGCGCGCAACGAAGGGTGTTGTAGGAATGACAAACGTTATTGAAGTGAAACTTCTTTATCGGCATTGGGACAAAAACCCGTCACATTTTTCGGTTACGAGTCACATTTTTTCCGTTACGCGCCATCTTTTTCTTTCCCCTACCACGTTCTTTATTTATTTAACGAATTTCTGTAAAGTTGCATATAGTAGATCATTTTTCGAAAAATAAGGTCATAAAGAAGTTTCACTTCTTAGGTGTGTACACTAGTAAACGCACACATTTTTTATTTAGGTGAGGACTGTTTTTAAAATCTTCAAATACATTTCATCATTTTACAGAACGCCGGAGCCACCTAGAATTTGTACGAGTATTGCAAACTTGACACCATTCCTATAAAGAGTCAAATAGCGTATTAATAAATAGTTTAAACAGTAATTCGAATTATTTATATTACGATATTTTAAAATTATGATGATGACAGTATTTTAACGCCCTCTCTTTATATGAACACTGTTTCAGAAGTTATTGTGATATGTGTCAACTATCTCTTTACGCTATTACACAATAACTGGCTCAAAACCAGCCTTCACATACCACTTTTTTACCACTCACTTTAAACTGTAAAGATAGCTGATGAGAGGCTATGTTTAAGAATTTAATAACAGTCGAGTTCTATTAAGGATAACGACATATATAGAGACACCCTCAAAAACCAGCATCAATTTAATAACACACCTATCTAATAAAATAATTAATTCGATTAATCCAGTTGACTTAGTCTAAGAAAGAAAGTGGCCTATAGACTTTGTAATACCAAAGGTACCAGCAATGTGCTCTTTCAAGGGAAACTGGAACCTGGCGACTAATACATGAACACAACTCAAATTTGTTATGGCGGCATACTTTAGACCAGGGGTTGTAGTCATCCAGTTGGGCAAATACCATCTGGCTTTGGGTTGTTTTGTCGCCTCCTACGACAAGCCACCGGGCCGCAAGACATTGTATTCTTTCTCCGTTCCTGCACTGATACAAATTATAATACGATATATTTTAATGCGAAATATAAGTATATTTTCTCAAAAAAAAATTCAGCGTGTAGTCAACTTGATTAATCAGTCTGGGCAGGCTGCTATTATTTTAATTTTGCACCCGTTTGATTGGCGCCGATAGTCAAGGCGCTGAGTGCGAGTCTCTAACTAAAAAGTTACTTATATGTTTGAAAGGTAGGGAGTATCATCTTATATGCAGGTGAATTTGGACCAGTGTCCAGCAGTATACTAGATGTAGAGGTTCAAATACCTTCTACAATAGCGCTGTCGTACGAAACTAATACATGAATTAAAAATTGTTAAGCACCATAAAGTATATAGAATAGAATGCCAGTATAGAAAACCTCAACTATTCTAAAATAATTGAGTAAGTATAATGTTGTAAAAAAACATGTGGAGTAATTTATTTATTGTGAATTTTAATAATAAAAAACAAAGCGGAAATCTTTCGGTTTTGGTTTTTTTTCTATCTCACTCTATCTACTTTTGGCGTTTCCTTAATTTGTCCTATGCTACCGCAATGCCACCGTTATCATCCGCCTTTTGACGGACACTCTTTCAACACAGAGATGATACTCCTTACCTCTATTCTTCATACTTATATTATGACACTAGCTGATACCCGCCCGCTTCGCGTGCAATAAAATCTGTTCTTAGCTGACTTGGCGAAAGGAAGGTCCATGCCAAATTTCAAGTCTATAGGTATTATATATAGTGCCTGAGATACCCTAATGGGTCACTATATTCGTGGATTTCAATTTTACACAAAAATATTCTTGTCATTTATTTGCAGCAGCCAGTCCAGTGGTAATAATAAAGGACAGTGGTCTATTGCAGAACGATTCAAAACTTCAGAACAATAACTAAATTCGTTAAGCATAAGTTGACGTGTGGCAAGGAATCGAACCAAGTTAACAGTTCTCAGTACTTCGTTATTCCGTTATGTCATTTAGAAAACCCAGACAATAATTAAATAACCTGAACAGTAGAAAAAGTTTCAAGTGGATCATTTTATCAGGGCCTTGACGGAGAGATCTACAAAAAAATTTACGTAGCGCCGCTATTGGATCGCAAACTTGTAAATGGCTCACCATGAAACTGTACTTATTGTTCTGAGTTTGGAACCGTAATTAAATCAGACGCATGTGTAATACAGAAAGAAAGAAACATTGAATAGAAAAAATGTCGTCTACATGCGGCTGACTGATTTTAAAATGTGTTGAACAATACCTATTATATAAACGTTACAAAAACAACGCAATCTCTTTGAGAAGTACAATTTTGTTCTACAAATTCGATTATATTCAGCACTGTGTGCCATGTCAGTCAATAATATAGATAAATAGAAAATTAAAAAATCATTGAAATTTGATTTCAAAATTATTCATATAAATATTAATTAATACATAAAAACAATACGTGATATTAGACGTTCAATGTGAACAAATACATTTCATCACTTTTTGTCTTCATTAGGCTTTAAAAGAATTTCAACATTATTAATTAATAACATTAATAATAATTCAACAATCCATACGGTTTGTATTATTTTTAATTTTCAAATATAAACAAATAACCTGATACCAGTTTTAAAACAATTTCAACCACTATCTTAAACCCTGTTTTACATTGAGGTTCCAAGTTTATCAATTAAAGCGGGAAAAACCAGAGGTCGACATGAAGGCGGGAGGGAACACTGCTAAATTGTAAAAATAACCTGGCCACAATGTATAGAAAGATTTTTTCCTTCTGGCAATATTCTATATTATCTGTAGTCAATATTAGTAAATTATAAACAACGCGAATTTATCTATGACACGTAAATAATTGGTTTGTTAATTATGAGGTGTTAAAGCTCTTCGTTACAAAATTATAGCTGTATTTATGCTATGCTATGCTATAGCTATATTTTCTTGGTAAATAAAAAAATAGATTTATGTTTGATAATAATTGATTTCTTCCACACAACTTGACTCACCCACAGGGTCAACGTCATAGATAATGCGTAAGGCGTAAGCTATCGACCTATATTATAACTCTATTGATTCCAAAATTTCAACAGAAGAGTTATTTGCGTATTAAACTCTTATTTACGTAATCCTATGTAAATGTTATTAAAATTAATTTATTTATATATTTATTTGAATAGAAAACGATATGTAAATTTCAGTTCGCAAGTGTGTTTGACAAACATTCGTCATTAAGATGTTAAATGTATGTAAAGAAATATCGATGCGTAATAACTTTTTCTATGTAATTCACGTATTAACAACCGGTGCAACCCCGCCCTAAGTCGACGTCTGAGCTTTAATAGAGAAAAAATCATTTTTCTTAAATTTTGAAATTTCTTTAAGCTAATTGAATGAAGTATGATAAGAGTACATCAAATAAGTTAAGAGTACATTAAACAAATGAAAAAATCATTAAAATTTAATTAACATAATTTTTTTCATTTACTTTAGACATCAAAAATAACGCATTAAACCGTAGCTACGTCTGCGTGGCACATAATAACACTAACAATATCCTAAATGGACCAGGAAGACCATAAAACACAAATAATAAATAAGAATATGACATCGATAATTTTGGAGATTCTATTCAAACAGTTTATCATACTTCATTAAATATCTTCAATTTGTTAAATAAGATCAATAACATGTAGTGTGATTAATTACTATGATTAGAATAATAAACAATTTCATATTCTTAAAATATAAACATTGTGTAGAAAAACCTAATAGACATAATGTTTCACTTATCCTAAATGAAGGGCAGAGGAGAATAATTAAGGAATAGAAAAATTCTAATATGAAAAACGATTAAACAGCAATGTTTAATGTAATTATTAGTTACATATATAGTTTTTATTGGCCTTGTCAAAATGTGCAACCGCTGTTCCTCCCAAATATTATAATACGCAATTAAGCAATACAAGACTAAATCAAAACTGGATTTAAAGAAATAAAGCTTTTTAAAATTAAATGCAATTATAATATTATAAACAATATAAAAAGTAAAATATATCTGCAATAAATTCTAAATTGTTATTGTTTATTGCATTATATTAGCCCAAAATAGAGCAAACCATACTATTATTGGCACTCTTTTATTGAAGTGAAACTTCTTTATCGGCGTTGAAAAAAAATTAGCGTCACATTTTTCGGTTACGCGTCACGTCACATTTTTCCACAATCCATTTATCAACAACAGCAACGAGTTGTTGATAGATGGATGGTGAGACGAGCATTGTAATATTTCTTTACTTTATTTTGTTTTAATGAATATACGAGTTTGATGATTTATAAATCATTTATTTAGTATCCTACAAACACACCCGCACGTACACGCACGCACACACACACATATATATATAAATATTAAAGTGATCAGCAAAATCATAATTTAACCAATTTCTGTAAAGTTGCATATAGTAGACCATTTTTCGAAAAATAAGGTCATAAAGAGGTTTCACTTCTTACGTGTGTACACTAGTACACGCACACATCTTTTTTTTATTAAGATTTTTTAGTGTTTTGTAGCCATATTAAGATAATAATATTGTAAGGCGACAAAATAGAAAATATTAATATCTTAAATAATAACAGGGTAGAAATCATTGGGTGGGGTGACAACAATGGCATAGTTTACCCTTTATAAATAAGAGTTAAATATGACACTAGTGCGGTAAGTTGGTTTTTACAAACGAGTAAACGAATGTAAGAACGATACGGAGTAGAGGGCTTACCATAGACACGAGCTTGTGAAAACCAACAACCGCACATGTGTCATACAATGATTTTCAACACATTTGCAACAGAACAGTACAATAGGTATAGAAACAAACATAAATATCACTTGCAAATCGCAACAATCTTTGAAGTTTTGAATATGAAAATGGCGTCACATGTATGTGGCGAAAATTAGGAATACATCTGTCGTCTCATTTTCTGTTAAGTATTAAAGTAAGATAATTGTATTGATCAATAACGCTTCCAAGGAGTTTTGATTATACAGCTTATTTAGGCTATGTTCCATTAGGGACTCAAACGACCACGTTCATGACCGCGATTTTTGCCTTGCCGGCGTTACAATCGTAAACCCAAGTGGAACGGCTATTCGACTCACCTCTTGACATGCGTTGTTGTGACGGTTGTGTGATCAAAAAGAATTACATCATCAACGTCGTTTTCGACACGACCACAACGGCGCGTTTGAGAAAAAGATTAAAGTACATTTTTACGATGCGCGCGCACACCATCACGAAAAAACCTACACCATGAAGTTAGCTATAGTCAACAATTAAGTTTCAGCTTTAGAGACCTATTTTACCGCACATTCCGTTGTTTGATGTGTAATTTTTAACTTTCGAATTGATACAAGCTCCGTAAATGCATTTTCTGCGCAAATGTGTTAAAAATAATTTTACTATACAGAATATTTCATAACAAATAACACATATATAGTGAATATTAAGCCATTTTAAATAAAATAATACACAACAGAGCACTATCAATACAATTTTGAATTGACCTATCACAGGTCCTCATTATAAATAAGCACACAATATTAGCAGAAAAATAGCAAATTTATGGCATATATAATGTAAATATAATTCTGTATATAAGTAATTTATCTATTGCATGAATAGATTCTTGAGTTGTGAAATGTAATTTTCTTTAAATGCAGTTTTCAATGTTAAACATAACAGAAAATATATTTTACACATAAACACTTCTTTGCTTTTAATTGCATTATTACCACAATTTTTTACAGATTACAGTCTATGGTCAATATTTTTTTTGGGATATCAAAGTAGCTTTTTTATTCTTCAATACAATTAAGATTTGTCTTTGGCTCAACATTAACAGTGGAAGTCAAATGAATATTTTTATGAATAATAGGATTTCTTTGTGTTTGAATAAGTGGATGAAGGGGATATATTACAAAGTTTAAATATAGTTGTTTTATGGTTGAATAATAAATCGGCAGACAAACACACACTGTATATCCCTAAATTAAGCAAGTAACACTTGTGCTGTGGGTAATATACAACGACAACGGACCACTCTGGGGCCGATTCCAGACACCCAGACCCAGACCATAGAAAATAACAGAGAAAATTCGTTTCCGAAATTTACCATAGGAAGAATAAACTAGGAGCTCCTGCATTGCAGTGAGGTAAGCCGGCAAAGGCTTAGCTCAACGACAAAGGCCGTCAATGAAAGGAATAAATAAATGAATGCACTCAACATTTAAAATAAAGATCTTTTAAATGTTACTTAATCTGCATTTAAAGAAAATGACGTGGTTATGTGTTAACTCTCAACATCCCTATTTGTACTCAATACTTTGTCCGACAAAACAATTTTTGCAAACTGTATAGAGATCCGAATGTGCATCATGCTTCCCTTTGTGATGGCATACAATATGAACAAGTTTTAAATTCTCCCTTGTAAATATCTGCAAAAAATATCTATCTGTTTCCAAGCCCCCCGGTTTGCCATGACTGTCACACAGAACACATTTTATATCACCATTGTACAAGCCTTCGATAGCTTCCAAAATCTTAGGAATTATTGAACGAGACAGTTCAATTTTGTGGTCAAGATTCCATGTCTGAAAGATGATTCTTTCCTCACGACTCCTATAAGGGTTAATGATATGTTCACCTTCGTACGTACATTTCTTAATGTTCCATAGCCCTCCACATTCAAACAAGCCAGTGTCATTACACATCTTATTCTTACCTGCTCTCCGATTGAAATAATCTTCATTGTATTTATAGCTTTCAAGTATATTTCGTAGATCTGATAGGAATTGGTCTATTAGCTTTTTACCGCGACCGTTTTTGGAATGTATGTAAAGTTCTGAAGACTGTAGTGCACTTTTTGTTTTGTAGTAATAGCCCCGCATTCGTTCTTTAACACGTTTCGACATTGATTGCTCTTTAGTTTTTTCAGATGCTTCCAATCCTGTAATTTTAAAATGATATCTGTTACAAGTAGCCACTAGCAGCTGAAGAGGTAGAATATTTTCAAATAATCATTTGACTAACATGTAGTTAGAATTCTGCACAGAAATATTTTGACATAGTCAGCATACCCTTATAAATTTCCAACTGATTGCTGATACAAACACAAAACAGAAATGGTCATTTGGAAGCTGGAAGCCGACAGAGGTTTTGTCTATATGATGTGGGTCTGTAGAGCACAAGCAGTACTAAAACTATGGGTCTTACTTATAATTATCTCGTTAAGAAAGGATTAGCCATCTCTTAAATAAGAGAGTCTTAAGCCCCTCAATAATGGCTGTTTCAAATAAAACTTGCCATCTTGCCTCTTAGCAGTCACTTAAACTACCTCTCGATGTTGGTTATTTTTGACAGTTATTTATGAGTGACTTTACCACCACCTCTTATCCTTAAGAGGAGTTTATGGGTAAGCTTTTCTGAGCAGTTTCTTAAAATTTAACAAACAATTATAAGTAAGGTCATATATGTATAGTAAGCCTATTAACCTCCCGCAGCTGAGCTTGAGCCTCTCATTTTAGTTATTTAGTTAAAACAATATTAACAAAAACTATATTATAACAAAAATTACCTTCAAACCAGGCTGGATCTTGAGTTCTCTCACTGAGCATTGTCTTTGCATCATCAGCAGCTGAAATATACTTTTGAAAAACCTTAAACTTCTCCTTGATGTTGGTGGAAAGGAAATCTTTAGCGGCTGTGCCAATGTCAATGTAGTCTTTCTTTGTAGAACGGATCATATTGTAGTAGTAGTCAAAGTCTAAAATACATAAAAGTAATTCACAGAACTTGTCACTGTGACAACTGTGTGAAGACTGCAGCTATTCGTTTTATACACTAATGAAAATCTACCATATGAACACCCGGTTGATTGTACATTAAAAAATTAATACAAAAAAAACATGCGGTACAATGCAGTGTGAACCGGGCCTTACAGTATAATTATTAGGAGAGAAAGACAATGTATTCCTAAGCTAATAAACTTCAGCGAAGGATAGTGCACTTAATTAATTTATTAATATATATATTCTGGTCTAATATCTCATGTTGATTGGAAGAATTTTAATTGTTTTTTTTTTATTTCGTTTGTTACCCCCTTAATATTTGTACTGTCTCATGATATGACAAAGCTAGGAAATGAATCAAGCTTATACCAGATGGTAGTTTACTTATAAGAAGGACAATACAAGACTCTTTTCTAACTGGTTGTTTCATATGTATATGTAGGTTATGATTAGACTGAGTGAAATAGCTAAGGTTAGAATAAAGCTATCAAAAATGGTTGAAATCCCATTAGAATATGCAAATGGAGCTTGTAAAAGAGTTAAAATAAAAATATGTAATAACAAAAACAATATTATCTAAAAGACTCAATTTCAATATTTACTCAATCTATATAGGTGAATCTAAGATTGAACATTCATAATTCAGTTTTTATACTTAGTATGAAGTTTTATCATTACAACTAATAAAATCTTTATAACAAGAAAATAAGTCTAAGTTACGTGAATATAAAGCATAAAACATACCAGTTACCATTTTTTCAGTGTTCTTCAATAGAATGAACAAAGTTTGAGGTGGTAGAGTACCCAGATATTCATCGTCGTCAACCTGGGTCCCATCCTCAGCAACGTAGAGCCGGCAATCCGCGCACCTGACATTGAACTGAAACCCGAAGCTTCGAATTAGGTCAAGGGAATCGGAAATCGGCCAAGGACTAACTAACCCTGACCCAATTCTCGGCGTCCAAAGAACCAGAACGCAATTAATGACTGAAACACCTAGTTTCAACATAAAAATTATCATTAATAATGCTCTTGTGTCTAAAACAGAAGGAAATAATAATAAATTCGACTTACCCCTAACTTTTGAGCTGATTTTTCAATAAACTCTTTTAAGTTTTCGGCTGCGATACCAATTTTCTTCTCTCTTTTAACATCGGTCACTTTATAACCCCTTTTCATTTTGATTAATAAACTAACTAATTACATTTGAGAGAAATTAATAACAAAAATAAATTAAATTTAAATATTTACTCTAAAGTATTCGTGCACAACTTGCAATATCTTTCCAAAACTTGGATTGGTTGGATTGGTTGTGGTTGGTGAAAACTATTCCCTTGTTCTAACACTTGACTTTCTTTATCCGCTGTCATCTTACTACTGTCAGTGTCAAGGAGTTTTTGGCGGGAACTGAAAGAAGACGTTTTGCTGTGCTATTGTCTAAATATGTGTAAAATTACTCTAAAATGGTCAATCGTTATAGGATATTATTAGTTTTTGAGTCGAAATTATGTGTTTTTGTAAGCAATGTGCACTGTACAGTCAGATGTGGCCTTTCAAGTTTTCACAAAAACATCATTGAATCGCGTCGGTTGTAGCCTGCAATACAACTGCGCTAATAAACGAAGACATATAGGGCGTTCCACCAGCAACGCACAACGCCCAAAATGCTCAGTTAGCCGTTCCACAAGGCGACCGCGAGCGTTGCGGTCGTGGCGAAAACGTCACTAATGACGTCATCATTTTCGATCACATAACGCTCACAACCACCCATATCAAAAGGTGGGTCGAAGTGGGCGTTGACCACAGAGCATTAATTCTCTCTTGTTAAAATACGTTGACAAAGGCGCGAATTTTGAAACAAAGATGTCGAATGAGAAAATATCTTTCTTTATAAATTTTGTAAAATTAATTTTAATGTATTTTGAACATTTTATTTACATAATTGATTTCTAATCAGTTTTCATTATCGTTGACTTGAATATAACTATATAATTAATGAGAAATTCATTGTTTGTAGACATAGCTTTTGCTGCAGAATTATACGAAAGAGTTATAACTCAGAATGCAGAATTATAGATAGACAGATAGATAACTAAATGTATTTCTTGAAAGTCTAAATGGCTTTTAAATTCTTCATCTGAATAACGATCGATTATATTTTTATATTGTGTAATACGTGGTCTGAGATCACGTTTTTTAGTATTACGTTTATAAACTTAACGTCCACTCTTCATCTGAGCTAGGCGAATTGCTTTCTTCGAAATTATTACCGCGATGAAGTAGCCGATACCAATGGGGTCATCCATTAAGGACATTTTGTATAAATAGCTATATTTCTTTTAACATAGTCATCCTTATTGAAAAAGGCGCGATTTTCATATTACCCAATGACATTTGCGTTTGACATTAATGACATCAACGCCCCATAACCCGTTCCACTAGCTTTTAGGATTGTAACGTCCGCAAGCAAGGGGAACGGCAAAAATCGCGGTCGTGAACGTGGTCGTTGTGAGTCCCTAATGGAACGCCCTGTTCATAAACATCAGAATTGGTTGTAAGGACTAAGATTCCTTTGCCTGCCTTTGTGGTGAATTCTACTACTACTACTATTACTAATGTCAAATCATATTGGTAGAAAAGTGGTAGCAACCTAACTAAACTGGTAAAAGTAGAAACCCCAAGTATAAATTCGTATTGTACAGGGTAGGAATAAATAAATTGAGCTTGACAAAATTGTCTTGAAATGGATATAATTTTTTTCTACTAGCAACATGCTCTAAATGAACATTCAACTTTGACATATGAGTAAACAAAGGTACAGGTGCTCGTAATATTTTTTTTATTTTAAACATAATAATTAGTACAAATTTAACCAATTTATCATTTTTTGCAAATAAAATTGGACAATAATCCGCTCGCTCCTTTGGGACAATTATCGATATACCAAAAAGCCGCAAGACTAACACTATCACTGTCTCGTATCTCACAGCTCCTATATAAACAGAGTAAGACAACAATACAATTAACGATCACGTGCACAAAGGCGACCTCCATCAAACTTGGTAGAATCTTGAATTTATCTAATGGACACCCTAACAAAAACGCGGGAAATAATCTGTCTAGTGTCCGACTCTGACGTTAAACTTATTTTAGCTTTTTTCTTATTTTTTGTATTAAATAATTGTATTAATTTAGAGCTAAACGTTCTTTGTATGAGCACAAATACTCCAAAACAGGTTTAAACTTAAAATCCTTCTTTTAATTTGTGCTTATGAGAGTATTTGTGTTCTGTGTTATCGCTGGTTGGTTTTATTAAAACAGGTCTATATAATTGTAAATAATCATGAAACGCGGTGCGTTAATCGTTATTGAAGGCGTAGATAGGACTGGGAAATCGACGCAAAGTAAAATGTTGGGTAAATATACGATCATCTATTTGCACTTTATTACTTTTCTTTTATAACATAACCTAATAATAATGATTTTAGTGAATAATTTAAAGAAACATAACATCCCCGCTGAGTATCGTAACTTCCCACGGAGAGACACCGAAATTGGAAAAGTTATTAATGATTACTTGGCTGTAAAGGTATGTAGAGTAAATTTTGTTCAGATCTTTTGTCAACTGATTTTCTGCAGATAAATAGTTCCCTGCGGCCATTCTAGCTGTTTTCTTTGTCACCTTTATTCTTATGATAGGACTATAAACGACAATTATTATGCCTGGGGAAGTCAGCCAGCTGCTCCACATATCTGCACCGACATATTCTACAGGTATTTGAAAATCATAGTCTACAAATGTGTTACATTGAGTTTTGATTAAATACATTAATTATTATTGTATTGCCTTTATTTGTTTAAATTCCTAGAACGGTAATGGAATTAAAAACTGTTTTAATCCATTTATCTTAGGAAGCTGTTCAGTACATGCATAATTGGACCAATTAAAACAAAAATGTTTTTATCCGTGCAGGAACGGAGAAAGAATACAAATTCCTGTGGCCGGGCGGCCTGTCGTAAGAGGCGACAAAACAACCCACAGCCAGGTGGTAAGGCATTTGCCCGACTGGATGGCTACCACCCCTGGTCTAAAGTATGTCGCCATAACAACCCTTAGTTGTGTTCCAGCATTAGTGACCAGGCTCCAGTCTCCTTCAAGAGAGCAGCAGCGCATTAGTAGTACCTTTGGTGTTACAAATGTCCATAGGCGATGGTAACCGCTATCCATCAAGTGGGCCATCTGCCTGTCTGCTGAACTCCTGCAATAAAAAATTTAAAAAAACCACACAAACCTCATTTTGAGATAATTGACTTTAAAGCTTATTGCTGTGCTCTGGCTTTGTAATACTTAACGTTGTGGTTTTTTTTAAATGTAATTCTAAGTGTACTAAATTAATATACATGCATGTATTTAGTGAATAAATTGTAATAGTTTATTAGATATTCAAGAAACTTGCGCCTGGATCATTTTACCAAAATAAACTTTATATGGGGTTTGCCGTGTAGGCTGCGGAAAGAGAAGTGCAAATATGTCCAAAATAGAAAATCAAAAATGTTTATTATTCTAGTTTTATTTTTAAAAATGCCAAAGTGACTCTACTCCTCATCTAAATCAAAGTCAGGTTCATCATAATAACCATCTATATCATCTATTGTTGCATCGTCTCTTTCAGTTTCTCATCCCCGAAACACAGGCTTTACACCTAGCTCGGGAGTTAGGGACTTCTATTAGTTATTGTATCAGATTTTTGGCAATAAAGTTTTATTTATTTGATGTTGTTATAAATAATTTCAGAACAATTTATCTGATGAAGCAATCCACTTGCTTTTCTCAGCAAACAGGTGGGAGAGTGCTAAGAACATAATAAATACATTGGAGGCTGGGATCACCATAATCATTGATAGGTACTGTTATTCAGGAGCTGCATTTTCAGCTGCCAAAGGTAATTTTATCAACAGATTAAGCAAATCTCTGGATAGTCAAATGTTTTAAAAGCATATTTTTTTTTAATGAATCAACTATTATATCTTTGTAGAACAAAAAGTATCTCTATGCTCTTGTAGAAATAATTTTATGTACTTACTATTGTAGTCTAGACTTCTAGAGAATGAGTTATTTAAAAAAAAAGACTCAAATTCACGTACTACTAAGGATTAGCTGTTTCAGAAATAAATTTAGTACATAGTTTTATAATTTGAATTATATACAATGATGATTCATTCTAACATAATTGTAAGTTTGAAATAATTTTTAATGAGAGGAAATTTTCAAAGCATACCCCGACTTTAAAGCAGTAAGTATTCCCAACTGGGAACTAAAACTGAAATGATAATTACGTTGTAATATCTATGTCAATGTGAGTGAAAATTATGTCAACACATATTAAATCAATAATTTCAGGTCTAGACTTGAACTGGTGCAAGGCACCTGACATGGGCCTCCCTCAACCTGATAAGGTATTCTTCCTAACATTGCCGTTTGAGGATATCCAGAAACGAAATGGATTTGGGGGAGAGAGGTTAGTCAATACATTTATTTAATTATTTCCTATATACATATTCAAAGCCTATAAATGTATATCAAATTTCATCATATTCAGTACATTCCTAAGACCATGTAGATAAAACATTTTTTTTATATATACAAATATATTAGTTGTCTGGAAGAGAACACCTTATAGCAATAAAACCACCTTAGTACACAACCAGCTTGTCAGTTTCCTGTAATGGGGTACATTAAAGTGTTATCTATCTAAATACACTTTTGTTTTCTTGCAGATATGAAGTTTTGGAATTCCAGAAGAAAGTTTATAATACATATGCAAAACTAATGGATGAAAATTGGGATGTTCTTGATGCAAACAGGTAAAGATCAAATGTATATTATTGACCACTCACATTAAAATGTTCTTTCATTTTAACTATGAAAAAAGTTGTAAATATTTTATAGACATTGAAACTAATTTGTGTTATGTGCATTTTATTTCACAGGTCCATAGATGCAATACAAGAGGAATTATTACAAAAGAGTTTTGATATAGTTGAAAATAGCAGTGAGAAACCCATAAGTAAAGTATGGATAGATAAACAAAAATATATCGAAAATGAATAATTTTATTCAACTCAATTACTTTAGCTGCTTATGTACTTTTCTATTATTATTAGGTTTTCAAAAGAATTTTAGGAAAATATCATGTCATATCTTTGGGGATCGTAGGGCATGATACTAAGGTTATAATGCATGTTCTTTTTGGATATGACATCCTTATAGTTATGGTGAGGAGAGATACTATGCACTGGAGAATGGCTGTACCTGAAACGACGCCATACTCAGATTCTATAATGGCATAGACTGATCGACCTATAGAAGCATGGCTTGGTTAGTCAGACTTTAGTAGTAGGATTTAATTAACGAGACTTTGGTAATCAGTTTGTAAAATGTTTACACCAGAAGTCTTAAGATAATAGCAGATGTAGCTATTAAGAGACTTCTCCTATCATATCCCATGTTCGATTAACTAGGCGATGACACGAGGGCGCGAAGTCCATTAAGACGCCATTGATAGGCTACTAGAAGTCACAGATGACTACCAAAAAGCTAAGACAGTTCAAATGCCAATGATGGGCTAAAACCAAAGACAAAGCCCAAATAAAGTATGTGAATGCTACCAGACTCTAAAACATTCCTAAACTGCAGTCACTGGTAATTAGTTGTTCATAAAGTTAAAAGTCAAGCAAAACAATAACTCAAAGCTTAGGACTTTGTCATCTCTATAGGCCAATTAACCCTTAAGCCCTGTTTATGGCCATGTATTGATACAATGTTTATGTAAAATTCATAGGTGCACTAAAGCGTGAAGCTGTATCGATAGGTGTGTTTGTAGATATGCCGTTAGACTTATGAAAAATTGCAACATCTTTGTAATGAGATGCGGATGCATCAGCTAAAGTTTACCCACTATTTCCCAGTGACTCTAAAAAAAATGCTGGCAACTACACTAATATAATATGAATGTAAAATGACCATTTTCATAACTAGATAAAATAATTTTAGATTATGAGAATATCTGTAAGCCTCCTAAATTTTGTGTTGTATAGCAGTAAAACAAGATTTAAGTAAATTAAAAATAGTAAAATTCATTGTGTGCAATAGTAATTGTTTATTTAATGCATAATATTCATTACTTTTATTGCCTCATCATTTCAGTGACGGCGCATTAGAAATAATATGTATTTCTGTCGAAAAGCTGTAGCTTAGTTTAGGTGTGGAAAAATAATTTATTATCTTTCATGGTTTCCAATGGCGCACATTAGACTGTCCCTCATCTTTTTATTACTTTAAAATGTGTGATTTGTAAACTTTTTATATTAGCACATAGGTGATATTTAAAAATAATGAATTAGGATATTAAATAATGTAAATAATAATTACAATAAATTTATTTTTTCTGAATATTTTGTAGTAATATTTTTGCACCTTGACTCTCTTGTTGTTTCAATAGACTTGTATGAGATTTCACTTTTTTCTTGAGCGCACTTGCCGTGGCGTCGCTATTGCTCTCAATAAGTTTCACTAAGAAGAAACAGCCTCTATTCGTTGGTAACCACATCTTCAGCTGTAAAAACAATAGAGCAAGAAAATAACTTTCAAGTGTGCATTAGATTTTTGTCACTTCAGCAGACAGGAAGATGGCCCACCTGATGGAAAGCAGTTACCATCGCTATGGACATTTGTAAAACCAGAGGTACTACTACTACCGATGTGCTGCCACTCTCTAAATGGACATTGGAACATGGCTACTAATTCCCGAACACAACTCTAAGGTTTTTATATCAACATACTCGAGACGAGGGGTGGTGGGTATCCCGTTGGACAAATCAACCACCTGGCTGTGGGTTGTTTTGTCGTCTCTTACGACAGGCCACTCGGCCACAGGAAATTGTGTTCTGTCTTCGTTCTTGCATGAACAGGTTAAAGCAAAGATACGGGTTTCACTAAAATGTATTAATGGCAGCCTAATTTGGATTTTCTTTATATACATAATATGGTTCTTCACAATTCATGAATCTAAATCAAGCCAGTGGCAAGTATCCATGAATATTCAAGATGTATAATCATTTTGACTTTAGCTACATGAATTACTTCTTCTAGCAGCCTGTTAACACCCATTTCATGAATTTTAACCAGAGCGCGTGACGTCATAGTGTGCAAAACACAACAAGTTATCAATGACTTCTCAGATAACACTTCAATGAAACAGATGTTTGTTTTGCACACTGTGACGTCATGCGAGACGCCATGACAGCTTGACGCGTTTTTGTGACGAAATGTCAAAATATTTGTTGGCGAACCATCGCCAAGGATAATATATTGTCATTGACGCTTTAGCGGAGTGTTGCATCTATGCTTCGAAGCGGCCGGACAGATAGACATGTCGGAACATGTCTCGGGGTGTTGGTCAAAAAGAGTACATTGATATTGGATGTATGGGGTTGTGTGGTCGCAAGGGCATCAAGAGTGCAACAAAACGCTATTATCAAAGTCCATTGTGATTTAGAAAGTTATTTGTGTTTATTTGAAGTAAACATTACATTGGCAAAGATCACAAAAGATGTCAATTCCATGAATATACCTATATACATCATGCCATCCCCTGATAACTTCTGATGAATAGGCTCGTTATGAGCTTATACGGCTCTGACGAGCTTACGTATTAATAAAATTGCAAAATAAATATGTTAATGTTGTTATTTTGCTGAAATATTAATATTTTGGGTAAAATAGGCCATAAGGCTCAAAATAAATCTGTTTCTCAAAAATTGTCAACTACCGAATTGTTGCTTAAACTTAAAGTAATCAAAATTTTATAATTATTGTTCATTTTAGCCAATATGTTATGGAAATAATACTACCTCCTCAAAGACCACTTATGGACAAGAATACTGTTATCTTGCCTTTAAAACACACAACCATATTTATATAAAAAAGTAAAGAACTTACAGTCTCGTCAAACAAATATTGAGAAACCGCTTCACCTAATGTAGCATCACTACTATCCTTATCCAAAGTGGCTAGTTTCTTAAGGCACATATGAATTCCCGCGTCTTCAACTGCAAGCACCTCTTTACCATCTGCCTCGATTCGCCATTCTGGCTGGCAAATTACTTTTGCTAGTGCCTCTAACATTTCCTTTGAAGATTCTGCAAGACCAGAAGAAATAAATTCTATTTTAAGACTCCAATATCCTCTACTATGGGGGTGGTAGTGATAACAGCAGAGATATGTTTAAGTCTCCCAAGTTACAGAAGACTGTCGACCGCTCGACTAAGCTATGTACCCTTGGCCCTGGCATAACCTCCCAACTTGATATTGTTAAGTAACGAATAGCAGATGAACTATAATGAATACTATACAGAAGAAGCTGACATATTTTCTCGAACCCCTTATTTGTAAAAAAAAGAAAATGAGTTACTAATTAATATGAGCAAATCATCAATAAACAATATTAGTCAAGTAGTGTAGTGAATTTCACACCTATTGATGACTGTATAGTCAGTGTATAACAAATCATATATAATCAAAATTCGTAATTTTATGGGTAATAACTGACTAACAGACTTATGGGAGGGTAAAACGAAGCGGTCGTTACGTAACGCGTTACAGCTCCAGTCTGTCTGGCTGCCTTTCTCTCACGTCAGGTTAGTTCAAGTTATCACTTCTGTCAGGTGTCCCGAGACGCCACAGTCTTTTTTAATTTATTATATTTATGGGCAACATCGCTAGTGGCGCTACAAGTAATGTGTACCGACAGTTATTATTTAATTTTCTTAATGGTGTTTGATGCCCTAAGGATATTATAAAAAAAGAAGCTGGTAGTAAAGTCACAGAACTGATACATGTAAATGTTATCAGAGGGCAGAACATGGACACACTATTACTCTAGTCATGTGACATTACACCTGGAAACGTGGTCGGCCTTCCAGGGTTGTGCTGGTTTCCTCCTTAACCAAAACTTCGCTAGCATTGTAGAGCTAGGTAGCATATTTGGAACTAAAATTCATCAATAAGTACTTCAAGATACACTGATTGTAATTTCCTGAGCTAAGGGAGTCAGGCTAGAGTTATGAATATATAAGAGTACAGTGGAGTATTTTGGAACCAGTCCTAGAAACTTAGACCATAGTAAATAATGAAAGGTTTATGAAATTTACCATGCCAGCAATTTAACCCGGAACTTCTTTATTCTAGTAAGCAATACTAGCAAAGGCTTAACTTGACCAACCACAGAGGGTGAACTGGTATATGTGCCATCATTGGAATACAGTGATATGGTAATGGCATGGTATGTATGTAACACATTTTTGTATAAAACTTCTTAACAGCAATAACATGTTGCAAAGTGGTGTACATAGATTAGAAAGTAAAATTAAATTATGACTTATATGTATGACCTTCAAAAAGTGTTCTTCAGTGAAACTTATTTTGGATAAAAACTTTTGAATTTGTCAATATCAGCTAACATCACCATTATGTTGTCATGCGGGATTTCAATGTGAACTAGGAGTACAAGAATGTGGCTATCCAAGAAACGGAACTCACGGCTTAGAGCACTAATGGAGAATACTGACAAAATTGAAGGGTTCTACATGACGAATTATATTAACAAAAACAAATTTGGTTAGCAGAAGAAAATTCACAACTATAAGGAGAAACACTGATTACGTAGTGCATACTCTCTCTAGCTTAAGCACAGATCCACATAATTTCAATGAAATATGGAATGCCAATGATATATACTTCAGTCATTGAACTAAGATGACTTACTCTCATTTATAAACTGAATTGAACTGATTTCTTATATTACATCTATTCTATATATATAATAAAATTGTAGAGGTCCAATTTCTGTACAATGAAAAAAAATGCTAAGAACCGACTTAAGGGGATGTAAGAAGTGAAATAGAACTAATTTAGATTGTTTCAAATTTTTTGTTTTTCTGTTGGTCTGTTTGTACCGGCTAATCTCCGAAACGACTGGACCGATTTACATGAAATTCTGTGTGGTAATTGCTTATATCCCTGGTCAACATATAGGATACTTTTGATCCTGATAAATTAAAGAGTTCCCGTGGGATAGTTAAAAAGTTTGAATTTCTTAAACAGCTTATAACAAATTGAATGTAATTTCTCTGCAATGTAACATAATAGAAGACTTTGACAGGGTGTGGTGTCGGTGAGAGGGTTATATCTTATATTATTAATATATAAAGCTGATAAGTTTATTTCTTTGATTGCTTGCTTGAATGCGCTAATCTCAGGAACTACTGGTCTGAGTTTTTCAGTGTTAGATAGCCCATGTATCGAGGTAGGTTCTAGGCTATATACCATCACGCTAAGACGAATAGGAGCGGAGCACCAATGAAGAATGTTTCAAATTCGGGGGTTTTTAAAAATTACTGTTTTTTTTAAACTATTCCACTCGAACGAAGTCGCGGGCAGAAGATAGTATTTTTATACTATCTTTATTATTTAATAATATTTATTTTAATTACCAATTAAATTATATATAAATATAAATTAAAATATTGGTAATTATTTTTAATTACCAATAGACAGGACAGCAACAGCCAACAGCATATTGGTTTTGCTGCTCAGCCAGAATTCAGGGTCTGAGACCATATCTTCCTTGAGCGCGGGCAAGATGGCTTCCCTCAATTCCGAAACACGTATTTCCGCATCCTTTTTAGATGTGCCACTTTTAGCGCCGTCTTCAAGGAACTTGATGAAACTTGGATGAAAAGCAGCCGTATCCTTCGGTTTCACCAGCCAGTGCAATGTCTATTGAATATAATTAAAATTTTCTGTATACTGACAGCTTTGAGAAAAATCCGTTTTGATTAAAATTTTGCATACAAAAAAGTATCCATATTTTGGATTCTTTTTGTTGAATATTGTAGTATATTATATTTTGTTCTATATATTCAAGGTTTTTTGGATTACCATGGGTCATGGATCTTGTTAGTTTATTATACTCTTGGTGTTTTGTGAGTTAGCTACTTTGTGATAAAAATGATTTTTTTTCTGCAAATGTCAGATTGTTATGATTTTTATTGAGTCGATAGAAAGTGCATTTTGAAAGCCTTCTGCAACCTTAACCCAATTTAGGCATGTTTGTGATTGGTTCTGTTTTGCATAAGTAGGTCCAATTGTTTTAATAACTAATAACAGAACTGTAACTAGCCTTAAACGGCTGAGGACTGCGAACATAATTCATACAGATAAAACAAAAAATAATCCGACTAGAATGTGTCATCTGACATCTGTTTATGATTTTGTACCCCATGTCTGTAATGAAACTGCTTTTAAGTCATAATTGCTTGATTGAAACTATAACCCAGTGAAATTAAATAATTAGCTCGAACACACAATCTATATCAGGATTGAGTGACTTTTCAACTTTACCGAATATTATCCTATTATTATTATTATTCTACAATTTTTTTATTTATTCAAGGGTTTTGTTTATATTCATGTTATGAACTTACCATTTTCCCCCAATGGTCTTTAGCAATATCCTTCAAATTTGTTGCCAAAGTGGACACAATAGCCTTCTTTACCAGCACTGTGTCGTCAACAGAGTCGAATATTGCTATTAGCAAACGATACCCTGTCTTATGTTTACTGAGAGAGACAGCATGTTCCTTAACTACCTTCAATATTGTCTGAAAATTTAATATTTATATAATTAAGTAAGAAACAATGATACAATCAATTTTAAGCCATCATTTCAGTCTCTCCTCATAGATAAAATTGTACTGTTTATTTGTGGTTTTGAAATAATTGTGAAAACTTATTATAATATGATGCTCAATCATAAACGACCATATTTTACATTTTTGTGTGAAACTTTGTCTTGAATAGGCTCTGTTATGGCTAAAAGGATTTCAATGAAAATTTTTAGAGATTAAAACAATAATTAAATTTGAAACTTGAGCTATCTTACAGTAGATAATACTTTGTTCCTCACCAGAATCAATGATATGGCTGGCTTAAAGGACTAGTTGCCAAGCCATTAATGCATTAAAAAAACAATGATATGGTGGTTAACAATCAAATAAACTGAAATATTTTTTAGGTATAGCAAGTGATGACGTAATTTAATTATTATATCTTATATATATAAAATTCTTGTGTCACAATGTATGTTGCCAATAAACTCCAAAACTACTGAACCGATTTCAATCAAATTTGCACACCGTGTACAATTTGATCCAACTTAAAAGATAGGATAGCTTACATCTCAATGGACCCTGTAGATGGCGCTGCAGTCGGGTTCTAAATTTTATTTCTTGAGGGCAGGTCAACGTCTGCCGGGACAGCTAGTAGTTTTATATATACATGCATATGCATACTTTCCATTAAAGACTAACAACGAATATTCATGACCGCGATATTTCCCGTTCCACTTGCTTGTCGGCGTTACAATTTTGAACCCTAGTGGTACGGTTATTCGACCCGTCGTTGTGCACGTTGTGTGATAAAAAATGTGCCCCAACCACAGTGTCCGCGGTCGCCTTGTGGAATGGCTAAAGGAGCATTTTGGTCGTTGCGAGTTACTAATGGAACACGCTGATTGTGAGATAAAAGAATAGACGTTTACCTTTTTGTCTTTATTGGTGCCCTGCCACACGCACAAGCTGGCTGCGTTCGCGCCCGGCAACGAGTTGCTGAGCGGCACGATCAAGGCGCTGAGCGTCGACACGAGCTCGGCGCGATCCTCCGCGCTGCACTCGCGCATGTAATCGTATAACACCGAATGGAGAAGCCTGAAACAATTTCAACAATAACAGACTACTTTGCTAATGAACCATTTATATGACATTCAATTTATTTTTTAAATAATCTATACTAATATTATAAAGCTGAAGAGTTTGTTTGGACGCCAGATAATATAATTCAATGTGTTTTTGATACAAATAAATTGTCGCTCGGATGGCTATATGATGTATACATAATGACAAATGATTATGATAAACTTATGAAACTAAACAGTGACACTCGCGGACCGCGTTCGTAATACCGAAGTAAGAAAAAGAGTTGGTCCGAAAGAGTGTCGGGGTGAAGGTAAGGAAAGGAATGCTCCGGTGGTTCGGGCATGTGGAAAGAATGTATGATGAAAGAATGACTAAACAGCTGATATACAATGCAAAAGTGGATGGATGCAGAAGTCGCGGAAGGCCACGATACACCTTCCATGATCAAATTGATCGTGCACTAGCAGAAGGCGATGTCAGGAGCTTTAAGAACAGACGAGCGTGCATGACAAGAGCTATGAATGTCAAAGAAGCAAGTGAGGTTTGTAAGAATAAACCTGTATGGCGCTCTGTTGTTCGTGCCTACCCCGCAAGGGGCTTGGCGTGAAGTTATGTATGTATAATATTAATGATTTATACAAATTACTGGTATAACATTATTAGTGTGCTGTACGCGACACGTGAGAGCGACCGAGCGTGTTCGTTACCTACTTGTTCGAACTCCGCTGTGTTCGGTTGACCCGAACACTTATAGGTATTGGTTTTTTGTGTAAAACTCATAAATAATAAACGTGGTTCGTAGATCTATAAACAGATTTCAATACATAAGCCATAGTTTATACTGTATTTCTCAATACGCCCGTTCGCGTCTAAAGCCACGTTTGTTTTGAAAATTTGCAATACAGACAAACACTTCGTGTTCACATTGCCCGCCTTCGGGTTACGCAGTCGGCGACGACGCGTGTTATTCGCCTCGTCCCGCTTTCACTGCCTACCACCACCACCACAAGATGACCTTATAATGGTGGTGTGTTATCTATATATATATATACTAGCTGTGCCGGCAGACGTCGTCCTGCCCGATAAAAAATAGGGGTTGTTCGTAGAAGGGTGAAAATTGAGGATTGTATGTATTTTTGTATGTTGTATCATAAAAAAATTGAAATTAAAATTTTTGCCTAAAAATAAATTAAAAATTTAGGGGTGGACTACCCCTAACATTTAGGGGGATGAAAAATAGATGTTGGCCGATTCTCATAGATACCGGATAAGCACAAAAAATTTCATCAAAATCGATCAAGCCGTTTCGGAGGAGTATGGCAACAAAAACTGTGACACGAGAATTTTATATATTACAAGATATATAAGCAAAGTTTGTTTTCTTTGTCCGAGGTAAACTCGAAAACTACTGGACCGATCAGCATGAAACCACAACCATTCGACGCGGAATTAATCGTAGATGGTTATAGGCTATATATATTTCAAATTCTATGAGCCCTTTGCCATGTTTTCTCAATTTGTTTTTTTTTATTAATTTATTTGCTCCCATAAACAAAAGACAGGCATTTATCCTTGGTTCATTTGTTTTGTAGCTCATAAAAGAAGAACATGATTTAACATAACCTCTATGTTAGAAACAACATGATTTACACTTATAACAAACCGTGATCCATTTTTAAAAATTCTATGTCATTCGCCAGGCGAAGCGAGCGGGAACGGCTAGTACTGATATATAAGCTGCATATAGTACTCTAAATTTTAATTAATAGTTTTTGCATACCAACTATCTAGTTTATGACATTATTAGACATACTCGCTATCATGGAGATTTTTATCCAGAATCCGCTGTATATTCGCTTTGCACGACTGTAGTATTGCTGTTTTCATCTCTGGACTGTCTTTATATGCATCACTTAAGGTTTTTACTTTGTCATCCTTTGTCTGAAACATTTATAGTAAAAGTCAATAAGTTTATATTACAATGTTGAAGGGTCATAATTGAAATACACAAATACAGAATAGTTCGGTAATTTAGTCAAATCAATTAAACCATATTTTTTTTTTTAAATACATAAATTCACGCCAGGTACCTTGCGGGGTAGGCACGACCAGAGCGCCATTCAGGCTTATTCATACACACCTCACTTGCTTCTTTGACATTCATCATTCTTTCATCATACATATGTTCCAAATGCCCAAACCACCGGAGCATTCCTTTCCTTACCTTCACCCCGACACTCTCTTTCACACCAACTCTCTTTCTTACTTCGGTGTGATGGTACAGTATTTAAAAAAACCCTTAAATTCCAAATTTTATTTTGAATTAAGCATAATAAGGAATCAATTTGGGCAAACTATAGGCAAAATCATAGGTTTAAAAATATTAATTTTATATAAACTTACATTCTTATAAATCTCCCCATAGAACTCTTGTTGCATGTGCAATTTCTCTTTCTTCGTTGCAAATTCACCATAAGCATAATCAAGAACTGGTGCACTAATTGTGTGAGCAGTCAATGTTATAATGTGACCCAGGAATCTGAAGAAGTTAAAAAAGAACACTTAAAATATAGAGTACTATATAGATTTTGTAAGGATAATTATTAAATAGTATTTTATTCATTTGTGGAACAATTAACAACTACACAGGCCCTGTGTCTTAAGCATAACATAGGAAAAACACTCAATAACAAACAACCCCCCCCCCCCCCCCCCCTCTACAGATCTTGAGATCCATTTTCTATGAAACAAAACTGTTTTTAATATCATATGAACACATTACTGGCACGAAACCATTTTGAATTGTTTTTAAAAAGCAGAAATGTATGTTGTATATAAAGAGTTGGAATTAATTTAGTAGTTTGTTCATTACAAAAAAATTATTTGTTTTCTTTAATGAATTATGAAGCATTGTTGTTTACGTGAAATAATAATAATAATGGTAATTACACCTAATAACAGCTACTTCACAATAAATATATTGGTAGAATGAATACTGCCATCTTTTGTAAAACGCTAGGAAATAATTCCATCTCCTAAAATAATTTATATAACATCTATAAATAAACAAAGGAGAGATAAGAAAAACTCACCTTTTGATAACTTCATGTCGAATAGAATCAGTACCATATTTCAAAATTCTTTTAACAGCATGCTGAGCATATTTGGATTGTACCATTTGGACCATTATATCCAACAACTCCTGAGAAATTTCATTTCGGATGTCTTCTGGGCTGTGTTTCAGCAGGACTTGTATGACACGACTGAGATCATGGGTCAATGCTATGGATTTATACTGACCCTTTAATAATCCATGAAGCTCTTTACATGAGTTTACTCTAAAGTCTTCTTTTACCACTTTCCTAGAAAAATAATGTATAAAATTATATATAGAACCAGTACATGAATTATTATGTATAGATCACATCACATCACATGGTGTACATCTAAAATAAGAGATCATCAGATTAAGTATATGAAACATAGGATGTGTGCCAAACCATTGTCTTTGCTTACTTCTAAATATGAAAACAGTGATATTATTTACTTTAGGGAGGCTTGTGTAGTTTATCTCACACTGTAAAAACAATATTAAAATATATGTATATGTTATGGTAAATGTGAATGTAAAATTGAAATTCATCACTTTTAGCAGTTATAATTAGTAATATAGCAGTAATAAGTTAAATATTTTAATCTTATAATTAAAAGTAATAAAAGAAAACAAGACTCCAAGTTATTTGTTCAGTATGTATTTATTTATTAGTACCTTTTATTTATTATTTGTGATGTAAAGTGAATTTTGGGTGGGTATAAAAAAATAACCAAGAAGGCTAGAGGTTAGTCTTCTAGCCTATTATAAAGATTTGGATCTATTCATAATAAATAAAAGTGGCATATAACTAATTATAAAATCATAGACACCAAAAAATCGACATTAAAAATTAAAGTCTTTTTCTTTTAATTCTATGTTCATTATTTATATTTTGATAATATATGTGAGCACAGGGTATGCACATGGGATTGGAAGGAAACACCATTTTTTTAAAATAAATGCTTTTATTACCATACACGGTCATACATTATTTTCATACACAGGGCTGCCCCTACATGCACAACTGTCTCGACGATAAGATGTCTAACTCACAAACCATTGCTATTATTGATTAAACCACCTCCTGCTACTGCGATGCTCACCTCTGAATTTACTACATGTAGCTCGCTTATAGACTTTCTCTTAAATTACACTAAACTTTTCCTTCACTACACTGCCCACTAAACTTGTCACTGTTCTCTACTAAACTATTCACTCGTCACTATCTTCTATTTTACTTCTCTTCCAATACCCTCATATCACACTTGTCGCTATGCTGGCCTCAATTGAACTCCCCTATAGGAGTTGCCTTATGCTGCTTATATACCTGGAAGAATCTTCTGGAACCTATAATTTTGATCTTCATTTAGTTATTCTTTTGTTCATCATCTATCCCTTTCTAAAATGTATCTGTCCTTGACTTTTTCTTCCAGAATATTCTACATTTTTTCTGAAACTTCTTAAACCAACTACATTGTTCCACCATCACATGACACATTATTTATAGGTACTGAACTAAAATACTAAATAAAATAAAAGTCCCACATATTCCACACACTACACTCCCAGCCTACATCTGTGTAACTAGATTGAACAGAAAGATGCTTGGCATACATTATTTTTGAAAATTTATTATATTTAAAGGTACTAAGTTTAAATGATTGATAGCCAATAAATGTGATTAATTTCTTACTTTTACTTTAACTTTCTGATTTTTTTATTCATTTCTCCTTCACTGGAAATTGTGAATATATATTAAGCAATTGCCTTAACATTTGGTGGGTGATAACATATATTGCAGATGATATTAACTATCCTTTAAGTTTTCATTGTCTGATGCTGGTAATAACAGCAGTCCAATCAAGAATTTGCCAATAAAGAAAAGGGATAAGTATTAAAGTTCTTGCAAGATATATAAAATACAAAGTTTACATAGGAAAAATCATAGTTGTTACATACATGCATATATAAAAAGCTAAGAATGTATTGTGCTCAGGAGTCACTCACTCTGCTTGATCTCCAATAGCAGTAACTAAAATTGCTTTGGGATAGTGGTAGAGTCACAACTTTCAATAAGTAATCTTTAAAATGCAAATTTAATTTCAAAATAATCATTTTCATGTTAAATTTATTAGATTTTATAGATTTTTTGAGACTCAGTTGAATTTTAAACTGTTATTGTTATTTGTGACTTTTACACTTCAGCAGATCAGACAATTTCTACATTACAACACATTGGAACATCATTAAATTACCTCTAAACATAGTTCAATGTATTTGGATGTGATTAGTAAAACAAATTCTAGATGTGAAAAGAAAAAATATATGTCTAAATAAGCCTTACCTCTGTATCTGTGCTGCCAATAGCTTAGCTTTGTGAGAAATTTCAAAAACCTCAGCAGTAGCCTTTGCTTTACGCCGTACCAATCTCAATTGCTTTTTTTCTTTCTTCATATCCGACCATTTCGGTTTTTCGCCATTCTTTTGGTCTTTTGAAAAGTTCTGCTTAGCTTTACTAAAACCACCTGCACCCGGTTTACTGAACTTCCTCCCATCTTTTACGAATTTCGACTTCCTTTCATTATTTGTACGCTCCTTCACAAATTTCTTTCCATCTTTTAGAAATTTAGGCTTCTTTTGCTTACTATGGCCTTTATTTGTGGAATGATCCTTGGTTACGTTTACACTTACAGCATTTTTCGCCTGTTTCGTTCCAGAATTGGTTTCGGAGATTTTTCTTTTCTTTGGCGGCGATACATTGCTATCTTCAACTTTTCTTTTACTTTTCTGCATATTTCAAGATTTGGTTGAACAAGGTTAGAAATAAGGGCTTAGTTATTATTTATACCCACAAAAATCAAAGTCTGAGGTAACGTTTAAATAACGGGTGTAAAATCTTTAATTGGTGTTAAAATAACAAGTTGCATTTGAAAAAATTAATTCAAATTTTAACTTTTAACCACGTGTTGTGAATTGTGATTGTAAAACAGTATTTTTCTTTTCTTTAAATGTCATTTGTCAAGAAGATTGTAGGGTGAAACAAAATATCGATGTTTCCAAACATCGAAATATCATTCTTAAAATCGATAGTTTAACATCGATATTGAAACCAAAGCATTGACGAGACATCGTTATTCAAGAACGATGTTTTATTGTACATTTACATAACGCGCCAATTTTTTTCTTATTGCCAATAATATGTACATTATTTCATTTCTATTAAAAATAACCATTTTCCTTAGATTTACATTTATTTCAAATGGTGATAGGGATGTATTAGTTTGTGCCCACGCTGTTGAATAGTAAGTACGTAAGGCAAAATACATATAAATATAATAAACATAGTATATTGACGGCCTCTGTGGTTGAGCGGGCTAAGCCTTTGCCGGCCTACCTCACTGCAACCCAGAGGCTCCGGGTTCGATTCCCGGTATAGTAAATTTCGGAAACGTATTTTCTCCGCTATTTACCATGGTCTGGGTGTCTGGGATCGGCCCCAGAGTGGTCCGTTGTGTATTACCCATAACACAAGCGTAACTTGCTTAATTTGGGGATATACAATGTGTGTGTTTGTCTGCCGATTATTATTATTATCACATATTTATTTGTTTTCAAATTATTTACATTTTTCTTTATACATACATAAAAAAAAAAATATATTTAAAAAAAAATGTAAAAAACCGATGTCCGCCGGCAGCAGGGCCTAGGGTCCAAGCTACCGGTGGTTAAGGTTCCAGAGATAGGAACCTCCTCACGATACGGGTCGTGTCCAGCAGGGCTGCTTTCTGCATCCGACCCTTCACCCAGGTACCAAGCGAGAGCCTTTCAAGGTGTCGGTCAAGGCTCTTCGCTATTAATCCATTCACTGACACAACTATCGGTACTATGATTGTAGAGTCCAAGTTCCACATGGCAGCAACCTCGTGAGCGAGATCAATATACTTTATTTGTTTTTCTTTCTCGGCTTTCACGAGGTTACCATCATGGGGAATCGCGACATCTACAATTATAGCACGTCTCGCAGACCGATCAACTATCACAATATCAGGCTTATTGGCGACAATAGTCCTATCTGTAATAATTGATCGGTCCCAGTAGAGCAGATATTGACCATTGTCAAGAACTGGCTCGGGCTTGTATTGGTAATAAGGTACCTCCAACGAGACAAGTCCATATTTAAGAGCAAGTTGCTGATGGATGATCCTGGCTACTAGGTTATGCCTGTGCAAGTACTCGCTGTTAGCAAGACGAGAACAACCGGAGGTGACATGTCTGAGAGACTCACCAGGGTGGTGACACGCCCGACATATGTCAAGCGTGCCGTCCTTCAGAATGTACCTTCGGTAGTTGTTCGTCTTGATAACCTCGTCCATAATTGCACAGACAAACCCTTCGGTTTCCCCAAATAGGTCACCGAAACGTAGCCAGTTCACCGAGGCTGGTAGGTCCACATCAGGCCCTGTTAAAGCCTGATAGAACCTGCCATGCAGCTCCTTGCTCTTCCATACGTCCATACGATCAGAAGCACTCATTACCAACGGTTTCTGCCAGTTCTGTTTTGCTAGGGATAGCGGGGTGAACCCCTTGTCTACTGACACCATATCGTGATGCATACCCGCTGTTTCGCCTACTTTGAGAAAATATTCTCTGAGATTGTACACCTCACGGTTGTGAAGGTCTTTGGTATTTAAAAACCCCCTACCTCCACACTTCCGTGGGATGTACAGTCTCATCACAGACGAACGTGGGTGGTGCATCCTATGTGTTGTCAGTAAACAACGAACCCGTGTATCCAGGGCGTCTAATTATTATTATTATTATTAGTATGAGAGGAATGAGAACATAGAGAAGTAGGTGTGGTATTTCTTTGAAAGATGGAGTGACGGTGGTGTAAAAGGATGATGTTAGTGAAAGCAAGGATTAAAAAAGGTGTGTTAAGGTGGTTTGGGCGATACATCAATGTTAAAAAAACGAAGCTTCAATTGCATTGAGGGAACAAGCGTCAAAAGTTTATAATAATATAAATGGTGATAAAAAAAAGAAACATTGATATATCCTTCATAAACGTAGATATTTTTAATATCGATGTGTCATTTATGAAAACATCGATGTTTTTTAATAACGGTTCATTCCTAGAAGTTTGACATTTTACTTTTTTTACTTAAGGTCTTGGCATCTGACAAAACAAGAATGCCGGCATTTATGATTTTCCCAAATCAACAAAGAAGAAGAAGATTACACACATTACTATTTTTAAACATAAACAAATCATTGTATTATCAATTTTTTATTTATAGATCTATTTATATACCTATTGTGTAATATATTATTAAGTTATTTTTTAATTAACAATTGATTTAAAATTGTTTATATTCAATTACAATAAATAAAATTATTTGAAAACAAATCATTCATTTCAATATCGCCACTACTCGCGCTGCACACAGTCACTCAAAAAACGTAGAATACTCATGAAGATGAAATACGAATAAAACATAAAACAATCTGTGACGTACAAGCTGTCAATCTGTCAGTGTCACTATTTTGATGAAGCCAGAGGTCACGGTCACACAAACGCAAAACACTTAAAAAAATCTTGTTTTGTCCTGTGTTCATTATTTATGATTGAATAATTTCGTTATCCGCATATTAGAAAACGATACATTGTTTTATCAAAGTAAAGCTATATGGATTTTCATAATATGCAACTAGGTAGTTACACACACCATTATAAAAAACATCTAAAACATGGTTGACATAAATAAGTATCTTGAAACACAACTAGCTCTCGCTAATAAAAAGAAAATTAAGTCAAAGAATAAGCAAGATAACATTTCCGAGAAGAGCAAAACTGTAGCAGACTTAATAGGAAAAAAGCAAAGTAAGTACCAAAATAAAAGTTCTAAAGAGATTGCGAAATTCAAAGAAAAACAAAGTACTTCCATTGGTAATGATTCTGAAGACGATGATGAGTATTTACCATCATGTGATGAAGACGAAACTGAAACTAGCATTCACGTTTTATCATTACCATCTACTTCTCGGGTCAAGCAAAACCTTAAAAAAATAATTGATGATGGAGACAGTGCACAATATGATGAAAGAGTTAATAATTGGAGACAAAACTTAGCAGAAGTAGTATCCGGAGATTACAAGGGAGTTGCGTACACAGCTGACATACAGTATGTCCTAGATGGAAACAAAGATCCAGAAGAACTTCATGAATTGCAGAATGGTTTGCTTGTTCCTAATTACATATGGAAGCAGTTGTACAAGTTTCAGAGGACCGGTGTGAAGTGGTTATGGGAATTGCATCAATTAGAATCTGGTGGGTTGCTAGGCGATGAGATGGGGTTGGGTAAAACCATTCAAATTATTGCCTTCTTAGCCGGGCTATCTAAAACTGATGGTGGAAAGTGGAATGGACTAGGTCCATCAATTATTGTTGCACCAGCTACAGTAATTTATCAATGGATATCACACTTCCATTATTGGTGTCCTCACTTGAGAACAGCTGTATTGCACCATACAGGCTCTCATGTTGGGCAACATAATAAACTTATTAGAGATATTCACATGTCACATGGCATATTATTAATGACTTATGCTGGCATTGTTAAATATAATAAAGATTTAATGACAAAGAAATGGCACTATTTAATCCTAGATGAAGGTCATAAAATAAGAAATCCAGACACTCAAGTTAGTAAATTAGTCAAGCAATTTCAAACACCACATAGACTACTTATAACAGGATCCCCAATGCAAAATAGCCTTCAAGAACTCTGGTCACTTTTCGATTTCATGAGGCCTGGTCTTCTAGGAACTCATACTGCATTCATGGACCATTTTGCAAATCCAATAACTCAAGGAGGTTATGCGAATGCTACAGAACTCCAAGAGGCAACTGCATTGGAGATAGCTAAGGCATTAAAGAATATGATTACTCCATACATGTTGAGGCGCACAAAAGCAGAAGTTCAAGAGCACATCAAATTACCTGAGAAGAGTGAACAAGTTCTTTTCTGTGCCTTAACACAAGAACAAAGGGACTTGTATATGGGATATCTACTAAGTAACACTGTTAGAAGTATATTGGATAAGGATAATAAATATGGGGATCCTATTAGAGCAAGAGTATTGGTAGCTTTGTCAACCCTCAGGAAAATATGTAATCATCCTGATCTGTACCTTTATGAAGCTCAAGAAGATTGTGAAAATATTGATGAACAAACATTTGGTAATTGGAGGAGATCTGGTAAAATGACTGTTGTAAACTCTTTGCTGAGAATTTGGCAGAAACAAGGGCACAGAGCATTGATATTTTCACAGTCCAGAGCTATGATTTGTCTGTTGGAGCAGTATTTACAAAATCAACAATTTACATACTTAAAAATGGATGGTACTGTAAGTGTAGGCCAAAGACAAAATCTCATCAAAACATTTAATGAAAACCCAGACTATTTAGTGTTCCTTGCAACAACCAGAGTTGGAGGCTTAGGCGTCAATCTTACAGGAGCGGACCGAGTTATAATTTACGATCCAGATTGGAATCCAGCAACAGATGATCAAGCTAAAGAGAGAGCTTGGAGAATTGGTCAGAATAGAAATGTAACTGTTTACAGGCTTCTATCAGCTGGAACAATTGAGGAGAAGATTTATCAAAGGCAAATATTCAAACAATTTCTAAGTAACAAAATATTAATAGATCCACATCAGAAGAATGTTTTAACTACAAGTACATTACAAGGGCTTTTTACCCTTGAAGAACTAAATTGTGAAGGTGATACAGAAACTGCATCTCTTTTTAAACATACTAAAATTAGTGTTAATAATTCTAAAGAAAAACATGACAAAATTGAATCTAAAGGTGGTTTATCACATTCTAGAAAAAAACTGGAAGAAATGAAAAGGTTAGCTAAAGAAATAAGTAAAAAAATAGCAAATGATGTAGCTACAAAACAAGAAGAAAAGAAAGATCCAAGAGAAGAATATAAGAAAAAGAGAGAGGTCTTATTAAAACCTCCAAAAGTAGATGTGCCTGAATTTAATATAATTAATGACCAAATAACTAATGTACCATTTGAAAATGTCTTGTCAGAGTTGGATATAATCAATATGCATATTAAGAAAGACTATGAAGAAAATTTAATTAAAGAAGTTCTTAAAAATGAAGAAAACCAAGCACTTGACAGTGAAAAACTCAATGAAGAAGATATTAGTGAAAAATACAAAGACAATCAAAGCTGTAATTTGCAAAATGTGGCAACGGTAGATTCAAATGTAACTAAAAAGAAAAAGAAAAGAAAACATTCCCCAGCATCTGACCACAAAGTAGAGAATTTAGTTGCAATTAAAAATGTAAAAAAGCAAAGGACACACAAACAAAGGGATAAAGAGAAGAATTATAATGATGATGATTATGTTTTAAGCAAGCTATTTGCAAAAGCTGCTGTAAAGAATGCTTTACATCATGATGGTGTAATTGGATTGGCAGAAAAGGAGAAAAAATACAGAATAAAAGAAGATGCTTTGAAAAAAGCCAAAGATGCTGTCAGAGCTATAAAGTTTTCAACAAAATAAATGTTTTATTTTACAACTAGGATATGCCCGCTACTTCATCCACCCATGACTTGAAATCCCCACAGTATTCCCGGGACACAAAGTATGTCAGTATTTAAAAAAGGATGTAAGCTAAAATTTTAGTGAAAACTGTGTCAGAATAAGCTATTTAGGCTGGTGTGCACCAACATTTAACTGGTGGTTAAAATAAAATAATCAATCAAAATGTATGCATAAACAGCAATTATTTTATTTTAACCGTCGGTTAAAGGTTGGTGCACACCAGCCTTATTCTGCACCTGAACAACTACAAACGGCCTCTGGGAAAATTCCTGCAGTATTTCCGGGATAAAAAAAATCACACTTACATAAAATTTGCAATTGATTAGTGAAAAATTCACATTGTATATCAGTTGTTTTTTAATCTAGCTATTTTAAATCATTCCCAGAAAAAATCTCGCAGGACTCCCGTGATGAAAAGTAGCGCAGATTTTAAATGTATGAATTGGCCATTGATCAGTGACAAATCGTATCAAGATCAGCCCAGTAGTTTTTATGTGAATCCCAAACAAACAGACAAGAAATCTAAAAAAATTGCATTGTGTTCTCCATCGTTTATATAGTGTTTCCCAGTTGTTTTTTTAATAGTTGTTGTTCGTGCCTACCCCGCTAGGGACCTGGCGTGAAGTTATGTATGCATGTATGTAAAATCTGCGATACTTCATATCCAGGGCATCCTTAGGGATTTTGCCTGGCAACAGGTCAAAGTTATTCGGACACATACAAGTTAGCTTATTCCCTCCAACGTGGACGAAGTCGCGCTCGAAACCTAGTTATGGATATATTTTTTGCATATGCTCGAAATACAAATTAGAATTACAACCGTTTACTGAATGAATGTTATTATTTCCAGTCCTCTGTGTCATTGTCCCTAATATTTTTGTTGCTTAACATTATATTACAATATGCTCTGTTTAACATTTTAATTTTTTCTGTAATGGTGTACAATAAAGTGTTATCTATCTATCTAAATTATTCCCGGTTGTATCTTATTAATACCTGTGCATTGCTATTGTAGTTCTTGAGTTCTCCATAGTGGGAGGCCAAGGGACTGAGTCAATACAAATATGTCCATAGATTTTCTATTATCTTTGCTTTAGTTTTCGCCAAAAATTCTAATATTAATCGACCCACCTAAGAACCTGAAAGAAGCCTACAAACTTAGTCTAAATCAATATGAATAAGGCCGTTACACTTCAAATTTAGCAAGATGGAAATTTTACTTATAAATATTACAAAATTTTTTTTCATGGCAATATATTTAAAAATATATTTAAGAACAGTTTGTAACACTAAATAAATATCAAATGTCAAAATAAAAAAATGATAGCTGCCTTTCTGTCTTGTGTCTATGTCGATTGTTACATTTTAGGAAATATTAGAATATATGGTTAAGACACAAAATCTTGGACTATTAAATAGTTCGAGATAGCAGAAAAGAGTGCTGTGATTAACAACCTATAATTGGTTTATACAAAACAATTTGGAATCTCCGTGTGCAGCTGATTACGAGGGTCGAGTCTTATGAACGCCTCATCGTGATATTTTGCAGAAATTATAGTGCATTAAGCGGTTCTAGCGTGTTACCTGAGTAGTATAAAAGTTTAGCCATGTCGGGATCAGGACGAAGAAAACCACCACCACCGGGTTTTAACATTAAACCACCAGAAGAGCAAGTTCTGTAAGTGTACTCTAGGTGTCGTGAGGTTTATTTCGAATGTGTAACTGCTCGTTGAATGTGTTATTCATATAGACTAAACAATGTTGTGTATTTCCCATTATCACTCATATGTTTTTCATAATTAATTTCTAGTCAAAGTATAGGTCAGACAGACAGTTGCAGTGATTTAACTTCATCATTTTGAATTTACTAGGTTGTTATAGATGTTCAATAGATTATTTAGGCTTCAAGTAGTCACCTATGTTAGCCTTGATACTATTTTTAACTGTTTAGATTATCTTTATAACCATTAAGTTAGGGTACTTATCCAAATTTTATATAATGTGAACTGACATGTGCCCTTTTCCCATTACATATTAACTTACTATAGTGTTTTTACTGTATACTTTAGTAATCAAATGGTTTATAATAATTATACAAGAGTATACTTAATATGTGGGATCAAATTTAATGTGTAGGTTGGATAGCCTTGATATTTTAATTTACTAATATATTAACAAAAATGGAATACAATTACTTCCTTGCTATATAGATAGTTTGGCTGTTGGACTTGAAAAATGAGAATATTTATGATTGCTATAATTAACATAATCTCCAAATAAATTAATTATCAGCAATGGTGAAAGAATACAATTTCCTGCAGCTGGGTGGCCTGTCGTAAGAGGCGACAAAACAACCCAAACACTGGATGGGTACCACCCCTGGTCTAAAGCATGGCGCCATAACAACCTTGAGTTGTATTCCGGCAATAGTAACCAGGTTCTAGTCTCCCTTACGAGGGCAGCAGTGCATTTGTAGCACCTTTAGTGTTGCAAATGTCCATAGGCAATGGTAACCACACTCCATCAAGTAGGCCAGTTGGCTGTACTATTGCAAAAAAAGTGATTGTAATGTTGAACAAGAAAAAGCTTTAAGAGATATTCTTTTTCTTATAATTTTAAATATATTTTATAGGTATTTTTTTAAGCAGGAAACACTTTTTTAGTAGATTATCCAATTGGAATATTGGACTATAAGCAGATTTTTGTAAAATCACTTATAAATATCTAATTTAATAAATAATTCAAACAATTAATCTCTTTTATTCTTTCATCTTTTACTCTTAGGCAATATTTAGTGAGTGTTACCATATATACATCTGTATGAACTTAAAAATAATAGTGACAATCTACAATTTCAGGACGCCGCCTGGCAACTTGGATAAGAAGACAACTATTACAGTTGATGACAGGACTTTCACAGTCCATGCAGATGATCTGATCAAAATATGTGACCTGGGTCGAGGTGCTTATGGCATAGTTGAGAAAATGCGGCATAAACCCAGTGACACTGTTATGGCTGTTAAGGTAAATAACTTTTAATAAGTTTTTGTAAAATGTAAAAAAAGAATATTTTATTTTTCTAGTGAGACTAGTTTCGTGTAACTTCACTTGATTAAAACTATATTTTAAAGGTTTTAAGTAGGGCATTTTATTTGGGTTTGTATTTCTGTGTTAAGACAGCTTCAGTCGCCTTAATCACAAAAGATATCTAAAGTGTCCAAAAATAAAGTTAGTATTACCACCCTTAAAACCCTTGACACATTAATTATGTGAATAGTTCGCTCCACATAAAAACAATGCTGGCTCTGGCTCTGAACCTGCGTAGTGAGTGTCTTATAGATCAAATTGTTGGTATGAAGGGGGCGAGACGGGGTGTTACTTTAGGATATGACTGTACACTTGCGCAGACACATCCCAGCATTCTTCTAGTGGTGAAAGTTAAAAAAAATATTTTACTTCCCTTGCTTAAGCATGTATTTCATAGCTGGAACTACCAACTTTCTTAATAAAGTTTACAAGTTTCAGCATAACCATAACATAACAGCATTCAGCATTACATGTATTTTCAGTGGATTTCTATGAATCAATCACTGTAATTCCATCACTCATCTGGAACTAGGACTGGGTATATATGAAAGTATAAAGAAAACAATCTTTATTGCCAAACAATACATTCACATAATGTGCATATATATCGCTTGGTGTGCTCTTAATACTAACTGACTATTATATTTAATTTTACCTTCCTGAATATTTATAAAAAAGTGTATAATTACAGTTGTTGATCATATGTGGATGTAAACAAAACATAAGAAAGCTTTATTGGTGTTACATTCAAAATCCCTATATACAAAAAGAAGTTCCTGTATAGCCATTTTTTTTTTTTATAAAGTATACTTCACCAAAAATTCTATACAACAGATGTGTAAATGAAATCCACTGTATATATTTGCAGGGAGGAATGGAAAATGTGTGGGGACACACTAAGTTTTCCATTGATCCATGTGACAGGCAATTAATATTATGTGTTTATTTGTGCACATATGGCACATTCCTGACATTACTACTTTGACAATGAATGTGCTGAATTGATATGAAAACTATTTTGTGTATATGCTTGATACAACCATTTATGAATGTAGGTATATTTAAATTTCACTCCTATTGCACAAACTGATTATGTTGTCTGTTGCCATGCTGCAAATGATTGATATACTAATACTAATACAAGATGGGCCAAGAATTAGTTAATATTTAAAAAAATCATTTAAAAAAAACATTTGACATATTTTAAAAATTGTTTATTTACAAGAAAGCTCCTTACTTGGAATTTATTTTTTAAAAATAATATCATCTAAATGGCCACCGTTTCGACTTTTGCACTCTTCTAAGCGAGTACCTAAATTTTCGAATACTCTACGGCAAAGAGACTGCGAGATTGCTGACATTTCTTCGCTGATTTTTTCTTTTAGTTGACTTAGTGTATTTGGTTTATGGATGTAGACACGACTCTTTAAATACCCCCATAAAAAGAAGTCTGGGCAGATACAGATCAGATACAGATACAGATCTGGGCTTCTGGGTGGCCATGGGATGTCGCTTTTCTGGAAACATTTCTTTGACCACCGGCAGGGACTCGTGTGTGACAAGTGGCTCCGTATTGTTGAAACCATGTGTTACGGTTGTAGCCAGCAAATTCCAGTAGCATGGGTGCCAAGAACTCCCGTAACATTTTCACATACTCAGCAGAATTAACAGTAACCGAACGGCCGCGAGAATCTTCAAAAAATTAGGGTCCAATGATTCCTTTTGCTGAAATTGCAGCCCATACAGTTAGTTAGTTACCTTAGGAGAATGAAGTGGCCTCGCGTGTTTAGCTTGAGGATTTTCGCTGCTCCTATACCGGCAATTTTGTTTGTTGACATGTCCGTTGAGGTGGAAATGGCCTAAGTAGGAAAATAAGAAGTTATCAAAATTACTGAAACGATCTAACATTGTTTCGGCATACGACTTACGCAAATTCAAATCATTAGGTTTAGTTCTTGCACTATTTGGATCTTATATGGATGTAACTTCAAATCTAATTTCAAAATACGGCATAATGATGTGCGAGATAATCCTAATACAGCCGAACGTTTGCGCGTCGATAAATCTGGATCACGTCGAACAGAAGCGGAAACTTGCTGCACGTTCCCTTCGCTCCGAGAAGTCCGTGGGCCGCCGATTTGCTTCACATTTAGTGTAGATCCCGTCTCTTCGAACTTCTTCACCCATTTCTTTATTAAAGGAGCACTCGGACACTGACTTCACCCAGGAAATCGTATTCAATGCGAAATAAGCGTCTCACAGTAATGAGCGAATTGTTGTTTAAATAAAATTGTTTTACACAATAAGCGCGCTGCGGCCCCGTAAAGCGATCCATTGCGACTAAATTTCCGAGAAACAAGCTAGTGGCAAGACCCCTCCCCGCGCCCCGCACGGGTTGTGTTTGCGCGGGGTGTTACTTTCAAATGTTAACGAATTCTTGGCCCATCCTGTATTATGGTTTTCAGTGTGTCAATATTTCCTTTTTGTTTAATTCAATAGAATTTATTGTGTAAAATGTCACAGATAATTAAAGAATGGATTGTGTTCTTTATATCTTTTTAAACATCTTTGGCGTACATACTAAACTCATTCTATATCTCCATAGAGAATCACTGCAACATTCAACAATCAGTCGCTGGAACAGAAACGGCTACTGATGGACCTTGATGTGTCGATGAGGGCCAGTGCGTGTCCCTACACTGTCCATTTCTATGGCGCCATGTTCAGGGAGGGTGACGTTTGGATCTGCATGGAAGTCATGGACATGAGCCTCGACAAGTTCTATACAAAAGTCTTTAAGAATAATCGCACAATCCCAGAAAATATTCTTGGAAAAATTACGTTTTCTGTCGTCAGTGCGCTGCATTATCTCTATTCAAAACTCCGCGTCATCCATAGAGATGTGAAGCCGTCGAATATCTTGATCAACAGAAAGGGTGAAGTGAAGATGTGCGATTTCGGCATATCGGGACACCTCGTCGATTCTGTAGCGAAGACAATAGACGCCGGGTGTAAACCTTATATGGCGCCCGAGAGAATTGATCCGACGGGAAATCCTGGACAATACGACATTCGCAGTGATGTGTGGTCCCTTGGAATATCCTTGATTGAGCTCGCTACCGGCACTTTTCCATATAACACGTGGGGCACGCCCTTTGAACAACTGAAGCAAGTGGTAAAGGACGACCCTCCCAGAGTGCCAAGTGGCAAATTCTCTACGGATTTCGAAGACTTGATAGAGCAATGCTTGCAGAAGGATTACAGGCGAAGACCTAACTATGATGCGCTGTTAGCGCACAAATTCTGCCAAGAGCACAGTGAGAAGGAAACCGATGTGGCATCATTCGTTCAAGAAATACTAGATTTACCCGATGACTCCTAGTGATAGGAATGTTTATATTTTACTTACCTATAAGTACAAGTGTTTAGTAACTAACATATACGTAGTTAAATAATGAGAATGCAATTGAAGATGTTATTAACAAATAATTTATAATTAACTAGTGGTGGGGCTGGCGTCTTGTTTTTAAACACCTAGGGCCTTACTTATAATCGTTTCTTAAATTTAATGAAATTGCTCAGCAACTGATTACTGAAAATCTTACTCTTACTAAAACCTACGTAAATCAATTAAATTTCGTTTATCTGTGCTACTCTTAGGCAAACAACAGGTAATACATGTTTATAAGTGAAAAAATAAGATATTCATTTATTAGGGTCTGATTCTGATTCTCTTAAGAGATGGCTAATCGATTCTCAACGAGATTATTATAAGTAAGGCCTTTAGAGTTTTTGACCAAGGTAGGCCTTGGTTTTACATATTTGAAAATAATATTTTAAAAGTTGTGCAATTTGTTTTAAATATTGTCCAGATGCGGTCCTATTTCAATGTGAAATGTTGTTATATCTAAAAACTTAATCATGAAATGTAAGATTCTAAAGATCAAACTAGAAGACTTGTGCCATTAGGCTAGCCATATTGCAGACTGCTCAATTCCACGTTCTGTATATTGTAGGCAAATTATCGCGACATCCACATTCTGAAACTGTAGTCAGATTTCAAAGTTATATATAGTAAAAATGCTAAAATTGAAACATCGCACTACTTAGTATGCACTTTATACATTCTAAAAGTATTTTTTAGTTTAACCAGCTATTAAATGAAGTTTCTATTATTAAGCATTATTTTTGAATATGTGTTTATTTTTTATTTTATTTTTGAAAGTTATTTTAGGGGATGGATCTTTATCTATCAGCACTATTGTAGGTCTAATATATATGTCATGTATTTTTTTTAAAGTCATTTATTGGAATGACCATTGTGTTTATAACTTAATGATGGTCCTTAATAAGCAATAGACAGCTGTTTAATAGATGTTTTTTGATACAAAGTTTATGGCGCAGTGTTCTACAGTTATTCTAGACATCTGTAGAGTTTAATTGAAATGAGAACTAATGCTAATTTGTCATAGTTCGCGAAATCTGTACTAATATTATAAATACGAAAGTCTAGATGTATGTTTCTTACTTAATCACGACAGAACGGCTGAACGGATCTCGACGAAATTTGGTACAGAGATAGATTATAGTCTGGAATAGCACATAGTCTACTTTTATTCCTGAAAATTATCGGTTCCCGTGGGTTAATATTTACGCCAGCGAAGCCGCGAGCACAACCTAGTAGTACATATAAACCACTGTATCACTGCTACACTGCCAACTTTAGGAATGAATGAATGTATGTTCTTTATTGCATATATATATAAGTTACATATATACAATAGGAGGTCTTATCGCCGCCGGCGATACCTTCCAGGCCACCTTTACAATGGTTGAAAATACTTATCATAGACTAAAAAAACAAAGACAAAAAAATAAAATAAAAAATAAATTATATATAGGTAAATTGTATATCGCATTGATAATATTGTAAGTAGTGATCATTCTGACATATTTCATGTTAAATTACGAGCTATAGTAATATGTGACTTGTGATCGTTTGCCTCCATTGTACAGAATAATGCTTTCTAGATACGGTTATTATTTATTGGATGAGATAGGTAATCATTATTTGATGCAGCCCATTTTAACAACAAGAATGTTATGCGTATAAAATATAACCTATACAGAGATTTTACATACAAAGTGACATGTACACATACATTAACCTTCAAAAAATGAAAAGTATGAATTTTATGTAATATAGGTACTAAATATCATTAAACCCATTAATTTTGATACATACACAAAACGCGAAACAATAAGAACTAAGCTGTTCATTTTTTGAAAATTAATGTACAAGTTCTCTAAATAATGTATAGAGGTGAGAGTCTAGCATGTAGCAGTCAATTTCTACCAGGTTTTTATATCTTACCATTCATCCTAATTATTGGTAGAAAATTTACATTATGTATGAGGTTTATCTCGAACTTTATGTAGTAGTAAAGGCTCGATTTTGTTAAGCGAGTATACTAGCTCTAGTTATCGATTTCACTATCTGCTATTAAACTTGTCAGGTGTATATTTAGTTGCTAGTAGCAGGAGTCGTTGGCTCAACGCGACTCGCGGAAGCCATGAAAGTAGAAAAAAAACTAGCTGATTGTAAATAAGATATGAGAAAAGTTAAAAAGCTACCCTACTTTACTCGCTAGTCGCTGGCGTGAAGGCTCGTAAGCTAGAAAATTTACCGCGTGTCGTAGTTGCTAGAAAACTAGCCCCAAGTATCTTTGCTATAGTTTAACAAAACTAATAATTCCTCTCGATGTACCTGCACTTTAGACTGATTTTAGTACCGGGGGCAGTGTACGAATCGTGTAAGCGGAGCAGAGGTAAGAAAGCATAGCAAGCAACACTGCTATTTCCGCTTGCGGATGAAATGAATATAGATTATTTACATCTTGGAAACCGGTTTGTACCTTTCTGGGGAACTGCCGATCGGAATTGTAATATGTGTAAAACTGTTATCATAGTCTACAAGACGTGGACGGAATTGATTACAGGGAATTTGTTATTTTAGCATTCGTTATGAAAAATGAGTAAAACAATACATTTTTCAACTTGCTAGTGTTGCTAGCTAGTTGGCTACTGAAGTACTAAGCGACTCGCAAGATTTATCATCGTGACTATCGTACTAGCTCACTCATCAGTTTTGGATTCGTCAACTAAGCTAAGGTCTATTTAAAACAGGACGGTATGGCTGACAGATTCATAATACGTATCTTTAGCGTTATCGTAACTTTTCTATGAAATAAATATTAATTTTAATTATATAAAAATATGTTTGATTCTGTTGCTATTTAATAACTTATACTTAGAATTACGATGTTTATTTGTTTCTCTCATACCGTCCATTTTAAATGGACTGTAGTATACCCGCTTTAATGAAATCAAGCCTTAAGGCAAACGAATGTATAGTAAGATATATGAACCGGTTGTTAATGAATAGAGCAATCAATCGTCCATTTTAAAGCCCCGTTTACTGGGGTAGCAATACTGTAGTTCAAAACTTGCCTTGCGAACAAAAAGTGGGATATGTGAACTCTATTATAATAATGATGCTATTATATATATACATCACAAATTAATTAGTCTTAATAAAACATATTTTGTTTTCAATATTTAAATTGTTTATTTTCATTTCCGTATCATTATGTGTGTGATGTGTGGAAGTTATTATTTGGCATGAGACGGGCAAAGAATTACCAAAATATTATTTTGCAAAGACGCCGAATTTGAAGAAAACCAAGATTGCGAATTCTTTAAATAATAATCTATGGTGATTGAGAGTTGCCGTATTTATAAATTTTGTAAATAAGCTGGAGCCCAATTCTGCTATTTCAATACTTATCTTGGCGTTGCGAAGATATTCAAAGTACAATTAAATTGCGAGTGACCAAAACTCGTATTCTACTAAATTCACAATATCTTCTCGATAACGTCGCGGCAGAATAATAGTAGAAAAAAAATTGGTATTACCACGAGCAAAAATAGCTTTAGGCGAAATGAATATTTAATTATTTTTTACATATATTTCGCGAGTTCTCGCTCATAAGTATTTAGAGACAGTTGCGAGCTACGGGCATGCCGTTGGAATGTAAAAAAACCGAAATCTGGCAACCCTACGATTGAGACGAATCTCCGGCAATACGATAAAGTAACAACTGAATTGAGCACCTGCGCTTTTTCAGTCTCTACTTTCGTTACACAGCTTCTATAACTGCATGTTCCCTGTCATAAGTGGCCAGAATTAGAACTCGCATCATTGAACTTAAAGGCGGATACGTTAGCCCTAAAGTTACCAAGAATTAATATATTTATATATTGTATAAGATATAAATACAGCGTACATTCTATATAACGACATTGAAGGGACTGTGCATTTTATGGTGTTATAGAGAGTTGTCGTTAAATGGAAAGAAGTCTTGGTATTTTTGTCTGGTGCAGCAAAAGGCACCAGCAATTTTGTTGTATTTTTTTCTTATTTTATTTATATCTTGCGATATTGAGGCATCTTGGTGATAAAGGAAGTACTTAGAAATTTCGGAATGTCTTAGAAGTTTCTATATGCATGATGTCGATAGTAGAGTTTATTACGGGCTAGGATAGTAAAGCGATCAAAGAACGTACACAGCTGCACAGTTTTTAATAATTTTGACAACTTAAAAGGTACTTTTTATCACTCAATTGTTATCGTAATTGAGAGCGGGTGTAATGCGATATAGAGTGTATCATTGTGTGGAAGGCAAGCTAAATCAACCAAAGTGATTTTGACGCATAAAGGAGATTGCCGTTAAATCGAGTGACGTTATATGGAGTTTACACTGTACTTCGCACTAAATTTAAGGATATCAAAATAACAAAATTAAATCTTCAAAAAATTTATTTAAAATCATCAAAACTTTCAATCACAATAAATAAGTACAAAATAACGTACTAAGTACAATGTCACTTTATCTTAAACTATTTCCGTTGGTGATATCAGGTTCCCGTTGTTGGTATAACAGATTTAACTTAAGCGTAATTGACTAGTTTTCAATTTCTTCAGAACGGAGAGTTCATTCCCAGTTTTGTGCCAAAGTCGAGGCGCGCACGACGCTGGTTGCGACCGTCCGCTCTGTAATTACAATTATATTATCCCCGCAAATTGCTAATGCGCTGGAACCTTGTCAAATCAACATTCACGTGACGTCATAAACTCGATATGTACGCGTACTCGCCGGCCAGTGGTGCTAACGGTACTGAGTGTTCGGCTACGGTTACGTCACCGAAATGGCGGCCAGGCGCAATAGCAATTTGCGGGGATAATAGTAGATTCTATTTTTTATTGGGGACAACCTAATGCGAGTCATTAGGTGCGAAAACTTGCCAGATTAGCGCTGGTTATTTTCAATCCGTGTAGAAACGGAGAAAGAATACAATTTCCTGCGGCCGGGCGGCCTGTCGTAAGAGGCGACAAAACAACCCACAGTCATTTGTGCGGTCTGGATGGATACCACCCCTGGTCTAGAGTATGTCGTCATAACAACTCTGTATTGTATTCCGGCATTAGTGACCAGGTTCCAGTCTCCCTTAAGAGAGCAGCAACGCATTTGTAGCACCTTTGGTGTTGCAAATGTTCATAGGCGATGGTAACCCTTACCATCAAGTAAGTCTGCCTGTCTGCTGAACTCCTGCAATAAAAAATGGTTCCCCTATAAAATATGGGAGGCTCAAGCCCAGCAGTGGGACGTTTATGGGCTGTTATATATGTATTTATGGTGTTATTATAGTCTTAATTTTTTACTTATATAGATGATCTTCAAAAAAATACTCTACAGTGGAAATTAGTTGTTAGTAGAACAAAAAATCTAATTTATGGATAATAGTAAATCGAAAGGCAAACACACACATGGTTTATATATATACGCCTGTGTTATGGATAATGTACAACGATCTTAGATATCCAGACCATAGACAAATAACGAAAAGTTTCTTTATGAAATTTATCATGCCAGGAATCAAACCCGTGACGTTTATGGTCCAGTACGCTACACTGGCAAAGATTCAACTTACAGAACCACAATGGAAGAAAAAGAGCTATAACATACAAAGACAGATGAACTTGACATGGGTTCTGTTTTTTACAAAGGGTCACAGGACCCCCCTCCAAAAAAAAGAAGATGAACTCACTTAATCTCCTGCCACTTGATAAATTCGTTCAAAGCGAAGATGAGGAGCAGCGAGGCGACGTACGCCGCCGCCAAAGACCAGGGCACATGGTAGGCATACCCGCAGAGCGACCACCGCTCGCAATATCCGTACCTTCCACTCAACATCACACAGCTGAATACAGTCTGGGCTATTATCCTGCGAATATCATTTCTGATATAACACCTTATCACTGCGTTTTGCACAAAAATTAAATACTATCCGACCACGCCACATGTGCAGTCGACCGTATCGAGTACCGATTACAAAATAATCTAAAAATACCAACATGATTATGGTCATTAATTTAAAAATTTCATCCAATTACATTTTTCACCACTAATATTAATTTTTGAGTCGATAACTGGTTTTTGTAAAAAAAAAAAATTCTTTGTAGTAAAAATAAGATAAAGGAACAAAAAAATGAAATAAAGATATATGTTATAATAACAAGATAACAAATAAAAAATAGAAAAAACTTAACAAACAAATGATTATAACAAAACAAATAAGTACAGAAATTTCTAGCGTAACATGTGTGAATTTAGGATCGAAGTTGCGAACGGTACTAGAGCTTGGTCGATCAACACATAAACGACAAACGTTCGAAATCATCGTTGACTCGTATATAGTTCTGACTCACAGTAATAAGCTTATTGTTCTGCCAGCTTATCGGAATTCTCAGAAAATATTTTTTTATGATTAGTAACCATTAAAAATATATCGCTATTTCTTAAGTAAAGTCCTTAAAAAGTAAGAGAAAATAAACAGATTTGGAGAACACATAAGCCGCATTTTAAGCAAGTGAATGATTTTTCTAAAAGCAATTCAATTTCCCGGATAAAAATCATTAAATATACATGGAAGAATAATAAGTAGTCTTAAGAATGAGGTATTAGTACTCACAATAAAACAACAGTGACAGACCACACCCTGTTCGTCCAGAATCTCCTCTGCCATATTGAGGATTGTCGATGCACGAAAGACAGTGATATGATTACTGAAATGTACATTACTATTATCCCACAATATTCTTAAGATATTTCAGTATTGAATATTCTTTATTGCACACAAGAAAGTAGTTTATACGAGTAATAACAATATTTTAAATAGTATTTACAACTATATTTACATAGTAACACATATTTCATTCCATTTTATCAATTAACTAGTTTCTGCCCGCAACTTTGTCAGCGTGTAATAATTAAAAAAAAACCCAATTTTGAAACATTCTTCATTGGAGCTCCGCAGTCCGCTCCTATCGGTCTTAGCGTCATGATATAGCCTATGGGCTCCCTCGATAAATGAACATACACTGAAAGACTTTTTCATATCAGACCAGTAGTTCTTGAGATTAGCGCGTTCAAACAAACAAACGAACTCTTCAGCTTTATATATTAGTATAAGATTATATGGGTAAAGAGTATTACAATTGGGAGCAGCATGATATGATATAACCCAAATGTTCGTAAACTCCATAAAGTATGAGGCCTCAATCATTATCAAATTGAATTAAATATTCTGACAAAGGCTAAGTTCCACAAGAAACTTACAACGATCACGATTTTTCCCGTTCCATTGCGTTACAATCAAAAACTCTAGTGGAACGGATTATGGAGCGTTGATGTCATTAACGACGAAATACACAATGAAATGTCATAGGTTGATTTGAAAATAACGCCTTTTTCAATGTCAGTCGATAGAGAGAATTAATGCTCTGTGGTCAACGCCCACTTTGAATCAGCTCTTGACATAGGTCGTTGTGAGCGTCGAAAATGATGACGTCATTAGTGATGTTTTCGCCACGACCATAACGACCGTGGTCGCCATGTGAAACGGCATACAGAGCATTTGAGGCGCTGTGAGATACTAAAGGAACACGCCCAATCAGCATGTTGAACTGAATTTTGTGTGCTACTCACTTAAATGCAACGTAATCAGCACCAGAGTTATATGCTGGGCTAAATAGAAACCGTCGTAGAAGTCATCCCCCCACCCGTGCCAACTTTTCAAACTCAAATCCTTATCTTCCGTCACATTGCCAACATTGACCGGATATACTATCCAACAGGATGTTGCGTTAGTCTTTTCGGATATTTGTTCGCAGAATGTCCGCAATGTGTAACCGTATAAGGCCAGTATAGATATTATTGCTGGGAGAAATTTACACGCGTAGCACCAGAACACAAATATTGCCATCTGGGGACAAAATATTTTATTGTTAGAACTTGTTCATGTCATCCTTACGTTTGTTGAATGTGGAGCAAGTTCGTTAGTTTATAGTAGTAAACGGCATTCTATACTTCCCTATATAATATAGATAACTTTACGCGCAGGGTTACCAAATTCAAAAAATTTACATGACTTAGTATCATGTTATAAAATAGGTTATAAATAGAGATTATAACAAAATTTTTAGGAGTTTTCTAGAAATTATCGCGATTTTAGATGTTTTAGACATTAGATTTAGGTGTTAATATTTTTGATTGTTGGTAACACTGCGCGTCAAGTTATTGTGAACTGGAAATACCATATTAAAAAGTCATCGCTTTAATTAAGAATTTGCATACGTAGGGTATGCAAATTCTTAATTAAAGCGATGACACATTTCTATGAAATTTTTCTGCATTGATTTCAGTACTGTACTTATGCAAATATAAAATTTGCTTACGTTTACATAGTACGTAGATTACCGAGACACGGTCTGCATTCTAGGAAACGTCTCATCCATCACTGCCACCTCAACTTGCTAATTTTCTGAGCTATGTCGATTACCTTGGTTCTCTTACGGATATCTTCATTTCTGATTCTATCCATAAGGGAAATATCCAATATAGCTCGCTCCATAGCCCGCTGAGCGACTTTAAATTTGTGGACCAGTGCCCACCGTTAGTGTCCTCATCATCTGGGCACGCTATTTCATAATGGGTAGGACGCATTGTTCGAAGACTTTAGTCTTCAAGCATTACGGAGAGGTCAACGACGTTGACGGTCTCTGTGGTTGAGGGGGCTAAGGCTTTGCCGGCCTGCCTCACTCCAGCACAGAGGCTCCGGGTTCGATTCCTGGTATAGTAAATGTCAAAAACGTATTTTATCCGTTATTTCCCATGGTCTGGATGTCTGGGATCGGCCTCAGAGTGCTCCATTGTATATTACCCATAACACAAGAGTAACTTGCTTAATTTGGAGATATACAATGTGTGTGTTTGTCTGCCGATTATTATTATTAACAAGTTCAGTAATGACTTAAGACAATTAGGTAGTCAATACAATGTTTACATTATGTGTTTATACTATTTGCAATTAATTTATATGTTAATGTGGTATCATAATAGTGTAAAGAAAAATCATATAAGTACACGGTGTAACAATTATTAACGAGAAAATTCGTCGAAGTTTACCGAAATCCAAAATAGCAAAATTTAGAGTAACGTACTTTGCTGATGGACAGAACAAAATTAATAATAACTTAATGATTTTCTTTTTTCGTTGAAATTTATAAATTTTTTACTTTTACATTTAATATTTAAAGTTAAATAAGTAACAAAATTCGATTAACATTTACACGGTAAGCATTTTGTTGCAAACCTTACCTTGAAATTGAGTGCTCTTTGAGGCCTGGTGGCCGCTCTATGCATGACAGACGGGTCGATGGGCGCGAACGCCAGCGCGGCGGAGAGCAGTGGCACACAGACCACACTACTCCACACAGCACCACCCACACTTAACGCCAGTGGAAGGAAACCACATAGAGAACCGACCTGCAAGGAACATCAATTAGTTCTTTTGGAAACAAGTTTTTCTCTAATGTTTGTTGTATAATAATATCAGCCCATATGAGCTGGGATCGAGCTTCCTAATTTTAAGGAAATATTCGGAATACTTCCCAAGTTTCTAAGGTAGATTATGGAGTTTCACACATCGGTAACCTCGATGTACCGACAATATCATCATGGTGATATGGTACCGACAATATCTTTACCGTCAATAATTACAACATGCATATCAGATATGACTATGCGTCTAAGCGGTTCATATCCCTGGTACTTAGTAAGATTCAAACCCACATCCTTAAAACTTTCATAATTACTATGTTGAAGTTTAATCTAGTTAAAAAAATATATTTTCTTTAAAATTTAAACTGTGTTTAATTTTCCAAAAAATTTATTCCCGGCATCTGATCTTTATTAGCGACCTTATACCCATTATTAATACAGGAGTAATTAAACCAAAAAATAAAACTTAAAAGTATATATTAAAAATAAGTCTAAAAAAAATAATAATAGACTATACACTATATCGCGGTGTCCCAAGAAAGCCGGTTGCATTGCCACACTGGTTGGCAATAATATGTCGCTATGTGAAATAAGAATTAGCCTTCTGTGAAATTATTCAAAACTGAATTATGGCATTAGCGAATTATTCAGCGGTGCTGGAGTCAGCTGGACTCACCTGAATCAGAGTAATGAAACAAACGCTGCACATCCAAAACTGCGTGGTGTTCCACAGACAGACCATGTAGTGGCGAGACATCGTGATCAGCGTGAACAACGACACGTCTGCGTCTCGGGTCATCTACACATAAATGTAAATGAATATCACATAAATGTAAATGAATATCACATAAATGTAAATGAATATCACATAAATTTATATGAATTTCACATAAATGTAAAGGAATATCACATGAATTTTTGCAATAATTCTATACATCGATCGTTGAAGGAGTTTAAAATAATATTAATGTCACTTGTCCGTGTTCCCTTAGAGTTTCCGCTAGGACCTCAATTCTTTTCCTAGGTTGATAAATGAAAGAATAACATGAATGAATCATGAAAAGAAACAAGTACAAGGTGGAAAAGTCCATCAATGGGATGACTGCGTAAAGCTAGCGTTTTTTAATTTTTTTTAACGAGATTTACTATTTCCATGCTCATTCATCACTGCTCATTTCATCCGCCCATACAAATAAGCAAAATGCAGATAAATGATAGAACATCTGAAAATGGTCCTTATTCTAATGAAACGGGAATGTGAAATACTAACCCTTTTACTGCAGTAGTTCGTGAAAGGTTGATTTTGCCATTTATTTTGCAACTTCAAGCAGCGTGAACACAAGAACATTTGATAATACATTAATTAATCCCTTGAATCATCCAAAATGTTTACTGCTAGTTCGTAAATGTTTTGTATGCTATATCGGAGAAAATTTGAGTAAAAACAGTCGAGACGTGCAAGAAGAAGACAGTGATATTATTTACATTTACAGTTGTACGGATAGAGAGATAGCTCTTTATTATATCAAAACATATACAAACAAAACAGTAATTAACTTATTTTAGTTTAAACCGCTTTGTAGTATTTTCGTTTCTTTTTATCAAGTTTAATCAGCAAAACTAGCAATTTTATTTTGTAAATATAGTCAAAACATCCAGGAAATATCATTTTTTTTTACATATTTTAAATGTTTCTACAATGATCTATCTACAATTCTTTAGACTAGTTATACCATGTATTAAAGGTTTATGTTACGAAAAATTACAATGCTTGAAACATACCGATAGCGAGCAAGGCACGGAGTTTAAAGTCCTAGCAAGGTCTATGGGGCCAATACAAGTCTCAGGAACTAAATATGGAGGCATTTTCTGACAGAGTACCGGGTATAATGGCTCCACTGCTATACTGCAAACACAACAACCCTCGATTAACATAAAACTGGTTTTATTATATACTTCAGTGTTGCTTAATTTCAGAGATTAATGTGACATTTCTTGTGATACCTGTTTATAGGCATTTTATACTTCTCTGTCTGTGTAAGCGCGTCAAAATGGCAGCGTTGAAATCAGTTTTAAAAATACTTGTTTTCATGTTAGAATAAAAAAAATTTTAGACTATTCACTAACGTTTTTTTAATATTTTTTATAGAGACTGCTACTGATGACGATATCAGTCACATAACTAATATACATAATTAATTTATTTTAAGTAAATGAAAAATAAAAGAGTGTATTCCCTATTTCTTCTACTGATACATACCTGGCGTCGGCTTGCATGAATATTTCCATATTGAGGCAATTTGCTGCAGAGCCCATCACACAGACCACTTCCCCGTAATCCTAACAAGCACAATACCACAATTTTAGATATTAAATACAAAAAATAGAGTGATAGAAGTAGAGTAGTAGATAGTAAATGATGTTTTTGTTTGGATCGTGTACTACCTATAAGAAATTAATTTGCAGCTACGTTTTAAATATAACAGCTACCTCGGTGAATAGTTTTAGTACTCAATGATCTATATTTTGAATTTTAGTGTCTAAGGGAGAGGTTATCTTAGTGACTAGATTAATTTTTCATGTTTGAATACTTCTTTTTCTGTTTTTTAAGTTCTCTGATTAGATATCTTAATGGAGTTCTACCTGTGGTGACTTGGTAATAGCTCACTATCACTTATGTGTTATTATTATAATGTGAAGATAGTCATCCAAAAATAGTAAAAAAATATAAGGATGCTTGGGTTCAGGTCAGTTGATTTGTGCGTATGAAAGGGGACGTACATACATACATAACTTCACGCCAGGTCCTTTGCGGGGTAGGCATGAACAACAGAGCGCCATTCAGGCTTACTTTACACACCCAATTGCTTCTTTGACATCCATAGCTCTTGTCATGCACGCTCGTCTGTTCTTATTTTTTTTTTTTTTTTTTATTGCAGGAGATCAGCAGACAGGCAGACGGCCCACTTGATGGACAGCGGTTACCATCGCCTATGGACATTTGCAACACCAAAGGTGCTACGAATGCGCTGCTGCTCTCTTTAGGGAGCCTGGAACCTGGTCACTAATGCCGGAACACAACACAAGGTTGTTATGGCGACATACTCTAGACCAGGGGTGGTAGCCATCCAGTCGGGCAAATGCCCTACCACCTGGCTGTGGGTTGTTTTGTCGCCTCTTACGACAGGCCGCCGGGCCGCAGGAAATTGTATTCTTTCTCCGTTCCTGCACGGATTAAGGCTCCTGACATCACCTTCTGCTAGTACACGATCAATTTGATCATGGAAGGTGTGTCGTGGCCTTCCGCGACTTCTGCATCCATCCACTTTCGCATTATATATACTGTTTAGTCATTCTTTCACCATACATTCTTTCCACATGCCCGAACCACCGGAGCATTCCTTTCCTAGCGGACGTATACCTGAATATAGGAGTATGCAACGAAAAGACTATGCCGACCCCAAACGATTGGGATAAGATGAAGGAAAAAAGAGGTCTAGGTCAGGAAAATAATTGGTTAACGACCATGTAGTTTCATTATGAGACAACTTACCTGCATAATCTCAACCATGAGTTGTACAGATCTGGCCGTGCAGTCCGTGAATAGTGATACCAGTAGCGGAACATTGTCCACTTTCTCTATGTGTGGACGAATGTTCTCTATGCCACGGGGTAGTTTCGCCTTTAACCAAATTTTTTACAAGTAATTAACTTCTTTAATAAATTAAAGAACATACACTTCCAGTTGTAAACTAAGCAAGTTATGCATGTGTTATGAGCAAGGATGATAATGTCTATGGCACTATAAATGTCAACAAAATATCACAGACCTTATGTCTTTCATTTTGACAATATTAACCGTCTGTAAAAACTTTTGCTTTTCAAGTCTGACATTTCTCCGTGCTCGCAATACTCTTAAAAAGTAGTACAAAAATTTCACGTATACCCGCAACTGTAGGTGTCTCAACTGTTTTATGAGACATGAACTGTTTTATCTACCCTCGTGTCGCATGCATCACTGTTGTGCAATGGTAAAATCATGCCACTTGTGACGTTTCGAGTGAAATATAATGAAGTTTTGAACCGTATTTTTTTAAACAATTTTTTGTTACTGTTTACTTCATTTTCCAAAAAAAAGTCCCACGTTCCAATGTACACAGATGATATATGCATGTAATTTGACCAATTTTCACCATATCTACCTTATTATGGGGTTCCTAAATGAATAAATAAAGCATGTTATATAAAGTTTAATAAATAAATAAATTTAATAATAAAGTATGAGAGGTCAAATCCATTATTAGTTTAATAAATAAATTCAATAATAAAGTATGAGAGGCCAAATCCTTACCAACATTTAGAAATTTGCTCAGAAAACACTATTTGTCCACAAATAGCTATTTCTGATTTACGGAATATAATCATGCATTTATTTATTATAATAACTTATGTTTTATTGTATATATATGACTATGTATATAAGTATGAATTTGTATATTTATTTCTTAAATTAGTTTGAGTATTTATGTATCTATTGCCTTTTTCCTGCACCACCTATTTCGCCTGATTCAATTTCTGTCATTTAAGTTGCCTGGAAGAAATCGCTTTGAGCGATAAGGCCGCCTGTGGTATTGCCTAGAAAATATTGCAAACATGGTCTGTTTTTGTAATTGTATATTTTGGTGTGCAATAAGTGTTATCTATGTATCTATCTCTAAGCTCTAACACGATTTAAATACAATCAGAAACATGATCATTGCAATCTTTCTATGCTATTGTACTAATCTTGCGTGTAATAGTCTGCTGACGGTACCATTATCGTCATCGTGTTGGTACTGCTGGAAAAAACATGAAAATAAACTTTATAAATATAAAACACAAAGGTTTCTCACCCGATTGCTCATATCGAAGTTAACAGGCGCCGAATGGTCGGTGGAGTCCGTGAGGCAGGATAAGGAGCGGCAGCCGTCCACCGGCGACTCCGCCTCGTCCTCCTCCCCGTCTCCCAAAAGGGAGTCCACCGACGGGTGCGCTGTCGACGTCGTCACGCTATCACGTTGAGACTGCGGTAAATTAGTTTAATGCCGCACTCAAAGAGCGTAAGAATAATTAACATAAAAGTTAATCAAAATTCATATTGTACTATACAATTACAAAAATAAGTTTAAAAGCATATTATGTGCCGCAATAACTGTTTTTCATAGACAACAGATGTCCATACTGATGTGATTAAACTGATTTGATCGAAAGAGCTAAATACAATACTATCATCAGTGAGCAAAAGAAGAGAAAATACTGGCCGGTAATGTCACAGAAAAAGAGATTTAGGTACTTGACGTGTCGTATGTGATGTATTACATAAGTAAGAATGTAAAAACTTTTTGACACTACCCGTGATCAGAAGGCTTGCTCATATTTTGCACAACAAAATAAGTATCGCACTACAGTGTGGCAATGCAGTTAGCCTCCTGGGCATGTTCCCCGTTTTTTCCCCCTCTCTCCGGACGAACATAATTGTCCAGGATATTTACTTTATTTATTTTCTATGTATATATATCATGCTCCCCGTTGGCAGTGATCTGCTACATAATCTATTTTAGTTTTTTTTTGTTTATTGCAGGAGATCAGCAGACAGGCAGACGGCCCACTTGATGGACAGCGGTTACCATCGCCTATGGACATTTGCAACACCAAAGGTGCTACGAATGCGCTGCTGCTCTCTTTAGGGAGCCTGGAACCTGGTCACTAATGCCGGAACACAACACAAGGTTGTTATGGCGACATACTCTAGACCAGGGGTGGTAGCCATCCAATCGGGCAAATGCCCTACCACCTGGCTGTGGGTTGTTTTGTCGCCTCTTACGACAGGTCGCCGGGCCGCAGGAAATTGTATTCTTTCTCCGTTCCTGCACAGATAAAAATTTTAATGTCTTTGTTTTTTTTTATTAACATTGTTACATGAAATTATGGTAAATTATAGAAAACTATTCTACGACTTTTCGTTGTATAACTGTATAACTCTTGAACTAACTATACGGCAAGGTGCGAGTGATATTGAAAGGAGAGTAAAAATTATGGTAAAAGTAAAAAATACTTTAAATGAGTTCATCAGATTTGGATATGGATTTAAAGCCTGATTTCATTAGAGAACTAGTTGTTTATATAACTAATCAATTTTTATTTACTTTTGTCATCATTCGAACATTCGAAATGAAAAGCAGAGTGTTAACCTTTGGTGAAAGGCCTATTTAGGCACTCGAAATATTAGTGCTCTCGCTACGCTGTGTGCCACTCCATCTTATGCTTTCACCTCTAATATAACAATCTACTATTAAGTTGTATCTGATATACAATCTCAATCTTAATTGTGTAAAATAAAATTAGTCTGGAGGCTAAAATGTAACTCATCCCTGAACATGCGAATTCCCGCTCAATGTAAATTTAAAATTCACGTAAAATACTTACTTTAAGACCAGTATGCGTAGTGATGGAATGCCTGGCTTTCTTAATTTCGTTGTCAAACTTCACAGTACTGTGGTCCAAATTGATGGCACCTGGGGCCGACTGCGAGAGAGCCTTGGAAGACGCCATGGTATTACTAAAGTTGATAAATCTTAGGTCATAAAAGTGTACTCAGCTAAAGTACTTCGCAATTTACGCCTAGTTTCAACCTGTCCGTAGTTTCCTTTACTTGACATAAATATTTGATACATATCCACGCAGTTGAAAACATTCTAAGGCTGCATGCATAATTACGCGATATTTTTAAAATTTTATTCTTTTTTTTGGCAATAATCAGGCCAATCTATGGTTCATTATAACTCATCAAAGCGCAAGACGCGCAAGAGTGCTCAAAATAATCTCTGGTACAATATTTATGTCAAATAAGAAAACTACAGTACAGGTCTTTTAGCTTCGGCATAAATTAGAAACCTGTTACCTACAAAATAAATAAACTTAAGGTATGTATTTAATATCAAGTGTTAATGACAAGTGTATCAGTTAAAATGATGTTCATTTGAAAGTTAAGAGCACTAGTGATATTTAGTAAATATTACAATAAAGGCATTCAAAGCAAAATTTCTAAGATTTGAGCACTAAATATTGTGTATAAAAATTACCACTAAATAAAGAAGGGTTTTCTTAAAGCGTATAAAACAATTAGCAATTATGTTTTCAATGTGACCACATGTCATTAAATATCAAAAAAGTTTTATATCAATTGCTTACTTGTTTTAACGAAGTACTGTGATCAAATTAAAAAATGTAAAAGTATGAGGACATTGCTTAATGCATTAAACTTTAATGTATCATCGTTAATTAGAGTTACTGATTGTTATTGACAAGAAAAATTAACTAAATCGGTATAATACTTTGTTCTATATTTTAGATAAAAAAGAACTAAAAGGTGCCTAAAGCAATGTCCCATGAGGCTGCGTCCTTAGTCACGGTGTACCGCACGTAGTCATAGGCTTATATTTATTTACTTTTGAGTGCCGCGGATTCATCTAAAGCGTATCAGAGTCTGAAATCTAGTTGTGTTGATAGTTTACTGATAAACAATCATCTGCACAATTTCTTTCCTTATCGCAGTTTAGATTGAAACAGTCATCATAAAAAAATGGTCAAAAATAGTGTTTACCGCCATGTAGCGAAAGTTGTAAATATAACGCAACAATTCTCATAGCGGTATACCTAGTCAGATAGATACGACTAGTATCATTGTGAATTTTGGTGGCGGTGAATGCAACCTTTGACAACAATACGAATATTGACATATAGGTTAACGTTATTGTCGTTGATTTTTATACAAACTATGTATAAAATTCTTTACAGACACATTTCTTCGAAATTATAAGGCGAGTGAGAGCTGTTTATATCAACAACTTATTTAAATTACCTACATACTTTACTGTGAAAACTGCTGCTTTATTAGATAAACGACTCATTGTCGAGACAAATTGTATATTTAAAAAAGATTATATTATTTAAACAATTTAGGGAGTTGCTGGATCAACATGTAACTCAAGTGAATACAAATAAACGACTTTATTGAAGTGAAATTTCTTTATCGGCGTTGAAAAAAAAATTACCGTCACTTTTTTCGGTTACGCGCCATCTTGTTCTCTTGCCCCTACCACGGTCGCACGGTCGACTCGACCGTGGTAGGGGTTTTATTTTTTTAAACAATTTCTGTAAAGTTGCATATAGTAGACCATTTTTCGAAAAATAAGGTCATAAAGAAGTTTCACTTCTTACGTGTGCACACTAGTACACGCACAATTTTTTTATGTATGCAATAGTTTCATTCGGAAAAATTACAAATTTAGTTTAGTGGTAGTTTGATTTTAAGCCTGTTGACGTGATACACCGTAACTATGCACGCGGCCTAAGAAGCGGAGGGAGCGATAGAGACAAACCTATAGTGCAAGCGTAGCCGCGCGTCATATGCGGTGGCGGGCCTAGCGAGACTCGCGCCGGTGTTGCCACGCTCCCTGCCCTGCGGCAGCGTTTGCGACGACAGCGGCGAGGCGCTCTTGCTGCCGGCAACATAGTCGCTTATGGCACAGATACCGGCAAACGTGTCGTAAAAAGATGGCGGCGCTATACGCAATAGGGAATATCCATCTATTCTAATTTAGATCAAGTATTTTTTTTTAATTTATAAATTATGTAGTTTAAGTATGTTTATTTGATATTTAATTATCTGCACCTAGGCACCACCTACATCGCCATATTAGATTAAATTGTTTCTTAAGTTAGGATGCCTGGAAGAGATTGCTTTCAGCGATAAGGCCGCGTTTTGTTTCTACCATGACTATTGTAATTTTGTACTTTGAAATTGTATATTTGGTGAGCAATAAAGTGTTATCTATCTATCTATTTTTTATTTGAAATCTTTATTATTGTAGAATCATACATCTAACAAGATTATTTTATTCGTTTAATTTTTATTTATACATTTTAATAAGTAACAAATTGTTAAAAATACACGGAACATGAATCAAGACTTCACGGTATACATGATAAAATTGTCAACAAAACAATATTTAATGGGTGACTAAATACAGTCGGTTCTCGATAATTTGAAACTAGGGAAGGGACAAGAAACAAATGTTAAATTATGAGTTAAAAATAGCATAAGTTTTTAACCAAGAGGGAGGGAGGAAAAAATCAAATAAACAAGAGTTTGATTCGTTAATAGTAATAATCGTTCGATAATTCGTGATTTATTATTTTAAATATCTGTACAACTATTCACAAATGTTTATTTTGAAAGGAAGTCCTTGTTTTCTACTGACTAAGCAACTTGAGTCTATTATTTAATAAACAAAATCTCCTCGCCTAATTTGAAGGGGTACACTTTACTGGTTCAAAACAAAAAGTCATGTTACTTTTACAAACTCATTTTATAATCGTGTCGTACTCAACACTACTGAAATGTAAACTCACTCATACATATCCCATGTATATAAACAAAGATAGATATATGTGTGATAAACACTTCAAAATATAAAGTGTAGGGCAGCCTGGATCATAAATTATTGCACACAACATACAAGATACTAATTCAAATTCAAATATTTTTATAATTTTCCAGGGACCGGGAAAAAAATCAAATTATCGAGAGTTGACTGTAGTATACAAAATGTTGTTATAGTCCCCATCGCGTAAGCGTACCAAAATGGCGGAATTTAAATAGTCATAATATGAGTGCAGGTTTAAATTATTTATTTTCATACTAAACAAACATTTTTACCAACATTATTATTTATTTTGACGACTATTTATTAATACAAGTAATTGATTAAAAATAATTCCGTTGTGAAAGTCGTAAACTCGCATCTCTTATCCCCATTGCGTTGAACGCTTCTCATTCTCAAGAGGGCTGCCGGTATCTATAGTCGCCACTGCTTTTTGACGTAAGGTCTAAGAACTTTTTAATAGTATATAGAGATTTCGAGATCATTATTGTGTTTAGAGTTAAATTCCTCAAACAGAACTATTGATCGGAATTGAATAAACTATTAGCACCAATAAGACTTGTTTAGTGCATATGTTTTATTTTGTAACATATACTTTACGAATCAAGTTTGTTGTTTATTTCATATATCTGGGTTTAAATTATACTTCTAATATTAAAATTCTACCTTTAATTTCAAAACGACAACATCGAAACTATTTTAACATCTAAGAGTTGAGGATTAGATAAAAAAAACAATACTTATAAAAGAATAAACAGGCAGATGAAGTTTCAAATCCGAATCAAAATTATTCAAAATGCGATTATTGATAAAATATCAATAATCAAATAAAACACGCGTTTTATATTTCAAAATACTTTAAAATATAATGCCAGAAAAAGTATACAAAATTCTAATTACGCGTTATTTTAACTTTATTTCAATTTCTTCCATTAATTAATAAAAGTGTTTGAAGTACTATTTTTAATTTAGTACTTATGATTTTATTAAGAAAATATGAAGTTAGTTCCATCTACCCATTTATATTCGAGCCTAACATTCAAAATTCTAGAAGTTATAGAAAGAACTAACATTTAGAGTTTCAATCTTGTATGACGGTGGATGATTGTTAATTTGTGTGTAACATTTACACTATACAGCCAATTGTTAATACTGATACCAATCAAAGCATTTGTAAATTTTGTAAGTCAACTCCTGATCGCGACATACATTTTATTAAATTTGCATCAGGTTTTTATATTATCAAGCTATAAACGTGTTCACATTTTCTATTACTGTCAGTATCGGTTAATTGTAACAATATATAGTTTAGGTCTAGAAAAATGCCTTAACGGTGTATGCTTGCCAGCGGGGATTGCAAGCCACTTCATTGATAAGACACAAATGCGTTACCAACTAAACCATCAGACCTTGTTAATTTAGTTGATAGACAGTAATCTTAGAAAATCAACTACGACTTTGCGAACTTGCCAGTCTGGCTGGTCCAGTAAATTACTTTTCTTAATATATCATATTTTCATGGACAGTGGTACCTACTTACCACCAAGTAGAGCAATAGTTGATAGACACTACATATAAGAGGTATTACAATTATTTTGTATAATTAATACAAATGTTCAATAATATAGTGTAATCAGGCTTTAATTTCGCACTATCATTTTTAAACTGATAGATTCTCACATATTATTCATTGTCATCTCATGAAACACAGTGTTAGACCATGTTGACTTAGCTAATAAAACAAACGAAGTATTTCGTCAAAGTAAGTTTTAAAAATGTATAAAATCAATTTTGTCCATTTCGAATAATTATTCCATCTATGCTCTTTGTCTTTGGTGACAATATTTTTAAATACTTTTAAAGTAAAATAATATATTCCTTATAAACATTTATTTTGATATTCAAGTTAATATTACTTAATATAAGACGAGTTAAAATGTTTATAATTTAGTCAACACGATTTATCCTCAATATAATCTCACATTTATTCTCAATCACACGACGTCACATCCAACCCATCAACACTACATCCATCATATCACATCACATTGCACCACATCACATCACAGTACATCCACCGCATCAATATACACCAATCGCACCACGAACACCTCACCTGTGATGATCATCGCTCATCAGCGATATGTGGCAGTTCCAGCCCGACTCCAGCCCCATTTTCTCACTGAAAACCCTCGATCGGAGTTCGTTCTCCTTACTGAAGTGAACAAAGCGGATGCAAGCTCTTTCCAGACGCTCAATCAGCTCGACCATGTCGCTTTGCGCTTGGTATTGCATTGTTACCATGCCTATGAATACCTGTCAATAATTCATTGCAGTTTATACGAGCTAGCTAATACACATTGACAATAAATGATCTATTATCCCCGCAAATTGCTAATGCGCTGGATGGAACCTTGTCAAATTAACATTCACGTGACGTCAACCGCAACTCGATATGTACGCGTACTCGCCGGCCAGTGATGCTAACAGTACGGAGTGTTCGGCTGCGTTTACATCACCAAAATGGCGGCCAGGCGCAATAGCAATTTGTGGCGATAACACATGGTCCAATTGCGAGTCTAAGCCATCCAGGGTCACACACAACTACATCAAAATTGGCAAAAAAAATATTCTAGAACCCCTGGCCACTTCAGAACGCCTACACTGATTCTGATAACATTTTTTGTGTGTATTAGAGTGGGTCCCGGGATAATTTAGATTCACAAACCGGGTCAATTAGACCCGGTTTGTGAATCTAAATTACACATGTCTAGATCTAGGTTACACACAATTAGTGTGTAATCGATTAAGCCGTTCTGAAGTGGTCCGCGTACATTCGGCAAACAATTTTTGTTAATATAGTTTCTGATCCCTGCAAGATAGTGAAATAAAGAATAAAGAAAACCATTTCAATATACACGGAGACATACATGATTAAGATGTGAAACCTAAATAAGTTCACAATCTTGGGGAAGAGATTAGAAGAGTTTACCTGATTACACTGCATATCAAAAAATCCTTCAGCATCCTTGACATCATCATCCGTCACTTCGTTAAAGAGCAACGAGTCTGAAAAATAAGTTGTACGTATTATTAGGCTTTTTCTACGACGATTTGAGGATTTCAGCTGACTATGCTACATATAGCATGTGTAGTATTACGGATTTTTTTTCACTATCTCTCGAGATAAACAAGAAATAATATTAGATACAAAACAACTTATTACATAGTAATTATAGTGCAAGAAAATTGACAAATAAGTTAATAGATATGTAGATAGAAACTAAAGATAACTATAAGTTTGGCAATACAGTAAAATGAAAAAATAATTAAAACTACGTCGTAACGGTTTTGCGCTGCATTTAATTTGATTCTTTTTTTGACGTTATGGTCAGTTTTCAGTAGCCGTGATCACAGAAGAGACAAAGATGTCAAGTGACTTGACTTTGCCATTTGTATCTTCCGTGATGACTACTACTGAAAACTGGCTGTAACGGCAAAATAAGAATCAAATAAAATGCCGCGTTTAAAACCGTTATGACGTACTTTTAATTATGTGTGAAAACGTGTTATCGGAGTGTATCCGGGCCGAGGCGTTGCGGCGTCAGCTTCCGGTCTATTATATGTGGAGCAGTATTCTTTTTTCTCCATTTTCTGGGGAGGCTAGAATGAGAATTATATCTGTGTACCTAGTTTAAGGAAGTAGAAATAATTGTAAGATTGAACGGGGTGACATTATCACAAAGTGACAAAATCCCATTTATGTAATATGGATTTTTTTAAAAAAACAAATTATGTGTGGAAAACTTAAGAAATTATTATGAGAAAATACTGAACAATTCTTATAAAAACACTTAAAAACCCGACGATATGACAGTCTGAGAGAGCATAAAAAATATGTATACCTGTAGAGTGGAAATGCAAAGCGGGCGCGTCGGCCCACTGCTGCGAGTGGGGCGCGTACAGCTGGCGGCTGTCCGCTGGCAGTTCTAGGTACATGTGTGCCAGAGACGACGATATGCCGCGAGTTAGGGGCCTAATATAAAAAAACGGCCTTATAATGGGTAGTTGATACACAAGAAAATTATAAATAAGGAACCTGCAGTCAGTTCAAGGGTTTAGGGTCAAACTCAAGAAGTTTCTTGTTGACCACCAAAAATCACAGGCGGGCCAAAGACACGACACCAGCATTATATAATTCTGGTATTGTTTTAAGGCTGTTTTTTGTGTTATTTATTTACCTTGTTTACCATATAATATGTTGTGTATAATATCGTTAAATTTATTATATGTGTATGTGTTGTATATTAATTTTATGCAATAAATATTTGTAATTTTGTTGAACTTAGTACTAATATTCTCTTTATTACAACAATTATATAATTATTTATTAATAATATAATGTGTAGTTTGCTGTGACGTCGCTCTAGGGTCAAGCGGAAGATCAGCGTTGGTCTGAAAGATCAACATTTTTGCTGAGCTTGATCCAATTTTTAGGACTTAATTTATGTATATCTTCAGTTACTTTGTGGTTGTACTGTCTTTTTTTATTGTGCTTTATTTGTTAATTTTAATGTTACACTTGTATATGTCCTAAAAATAAACCTGTTTTCTTTCTTCTTTCTTTCTTTCTAAATCAATGTTCATATAAAAGAGCGGGCATTATAGTTTGTTATCATAATATTTTTATCAAAATTTCGAGTATCTAGACCAAAATGAGATTCGGACCTAGCGCATCGAAATACATGACAATAAATGGTTCTGCTAAAAGTACTGACCACTTTATATTTATTGCGGGCCAGTGTAATTATCAAAACACAAAACTGCGATGCTACATCGCATCGTAGAAATCTACTAGCTCGCACAAACTGGCGAATTGATTCGCATCCCGCGTTCTTGCGTGGTTACGTAAAACTTGTGGACGCCATTTTAGTTCCCTCTAAGAAAGCGTAAACTTAAAAGCAAGGGAACTAAAATGGCATCAATCAATTTCAATTTTAAGAAAAATGAAGATATGCTTATTCTAAAATAACCCAAAAAAAATACTTTTTTTCATCTGTTTTGAGTTTTCATAACGGTAATAAATGAATGAACCGAAAATCCTCTTTGTTTCTTTTGCCTATCTTTTTTACAATCCAGCTCACTATCAAGTTTACCAAAATATGTTCAGTACGTTTGACCATCCTCGAAGGAATTGTTTAACGAACCGTGGAAGAGAAACGCGAATTCGCGTTGCAAGTTTCTGCGTTGCGAATTCGCATCTCACCGATACGCATTATTGTGTTTAGGCCCCAATACAATATTTGATTCGTTAAACATATCGAGGGCTTCATAACATTACAGGCGTATACACAAAAATGCTAGTGTTTTTGTTGTTCACTAAAATCTACAATATAGGCGTATACGCAAAAACAGCACTTTTTTGTTGTTTACTATAAAAATATGTATGTTGCAATTTAGAAAGTTTTAACAGTAAACAAGTGTACCTGTAAATAGAAGGGTATTTCAAATTTCAGGCGTATACAATCACCTAGTTTTGTTTTATTGACAATTTTGTCCCTTGTGTAATAATGCACTTTTGTCTACACGCCTATTTGTTATGAAGCCATTTTCATATCTTTCGACGTTTTGTAAGATGGTAAAATGTATCCCAATGTTATTAGACTTTGTGATCAACAAGTGTGCTATGTTTTTTGTGCGTAATATAACAATAAAGACGTTGTCCTGCCTCGAAGAAATAAAATTTAGAACCCGATTGCAGCGCCACCTACCGGGTCCAATTGTGAATGTAAACCATTCTCGAATCCACCTGAACAGACACAACAAATTTCATCGAAATCTGTCCATCAGTTTAGGAGTAGTTCAGTCACATACACGCACTGAAGAATCTTATAGATAAAGCTGTATATTGTAATCCCTATTAATATTATAAATGCGAAAGTAACTCTGTCTGTCTGTCTGTCTGTTCCGTTTTCACGTAAAAACTACTGGACCGATTTGGCTGAAACTCAGTATATATATATTTTCGATACCGAGGATGAACATAGGATACTTTTTATCCCGAAAAGTGGGATAGTTTCCGGGATAACATGATATTTGTCTGTTTGTTTGTAATGCTTTTACGGAATAACTACTGGACCGATTTGGCTGAATTTCGGTACGTATGTGAATTAAATACTGAGGATGGACAAGGGGTAGTTTTCATTTTGGCCTTTTTGGCCTATTTGGTCATTTTGGCCTTTTTGATCATTTTTACCTTTTTAGTCATTTTGGCCTATTTGGTCATTTTGGCCTATTTGGTAATTTTTCCTTTTTGGTCATTTTGGCCTATTTGGTCATTTTGGCCTTTTTGATCATTTTGACCTTTTTGGTCATTTTGGCCTATTTGGTCATTTTGGCCTATTTGGTCATTTGGGCCTATTTGGTCATTTTGGCCTTTTTGGTCATTTTGGCCTATTCGATCATTTTGAACTTTTTGGTCATTTTGGCCTATTTGGTCATTTTGGCCTATTTGGTCATTTGGGCCTATTTGGTCATTTTGGCCTTTTTGATCATTTTGGCCTATTCGATCATTTTGAACTTTTTGGTCATTTTGGCCTTTTTGGTCATTTTGGCCTTTTTGGTCATTTTGGCCTATTTGGTATTTTTTCCTTTTTGGTCATTTTGGCCTATTTGGTCATTTTGGCCTTTTTGATCATTTTGACCTTTTTAGTCATTTTGGCCTATTTGGTCATTTTGGCCTATTTGGTAATTTTTCCTATTTGGTAATTTTGGCCTTTTTGATCATTTTGACCTTTTTGGTCATTTTGGCCTATTTGGTCATTTTGGCCTATTTGGTCAATTTGGCCTATTTGGTAATTTTTCCTATTTGGTAATTTTGGCCTTTTTGATCATTTTGACCTTTTTGGTCATTTTGGCCTATTTGGTCATTTTGGCCTATTTGGTCATTTTGGCCTTTTTGGTCATTTTGGCCAATTTGGTCATTTTGGCCTATTTGGTCATTTTGGCCATTTTGGCCTATTTGGTTATTTTGGCCTATTTGATCATTTTGACCTTTTTGGTCATTTAGACCATTTTGGCCTTTTTGGTCAAGTTTTGTAATTTATTTTGTTGATAGATAGACGGGGGATGGTATATATAATTAACGATATAAAATGAAGTGAATCTTCTGTGCGCAAATACATAAAAATGTAATATAATATAACCTGTAGCACGTGCTCTATAAACAAGAGACACGCACTAGAGGTTAACCCGCGGCGCAGCCGCGGGGTAAACTCTAGTCTATATATATAAAAGAAAGTCGTGTTAGCTAAACTATTTATAACTCAAGAACGGCTGTACCGATTTGGCTGGAAATTGGTAAGGAGCTAGCTTAGAATCAGGAAACGGACATAGGATACTTTTTATCCCGTTGGAACCTGTAGGTGGCGCTGAGATCGGGTTCTAGAATCCTTCTTATCTCCTACCCCGATTTTGGTGATTTTATTTTTGTTTGTGGTGGTGTGACGCCGTATTTACGTAGTCATAGTTCCTTAGCCTATTGGTTGTAATATCATGAATTTTAAAGCGATTGAATTTGGCGCGGTAAGTGATATCATCGTTTGGGGACCTGGCGACTTCCCGTTCGGGTGCGCTCGGTTGCTTTCGGGATTCCTCGCGTGGTGTGGTTCGCGGAGGCCGCCCGTCATTTCTAAATGCGCGTCGTCGCAGTTTACATGGCTTAAAAGCCCGTTTTTTTAAAAGTGTGTCAGCACAAGTTTATCCTGTAAGTATTATTCTATATTTTAAAGAGACCCATCGTCGGTGTTCGCCCTTTTTATATTTTGATTCGTCTTCTGTATATTTGCAGAAATCTTGAAGTGTAGTTGGCTAAAGATTCTTCACAGTACCTACCGACGCATTATATTACAAAGGCATTTTTACCCAAAGGCTCGTCGATTAAAACTTAATAAAGCCATAATATTGGAATAATAAATCCACCTATCAGGTATACGATTTAAATACCTTTTTTTTCCTAGAGATATATATTCTTACGGCCGCTTTCTCTTAGGTGATTAGCACGTGGTCGAATCTCGACCGCGTGACCTCTAATTATTACATGTCATTTTTAAAGAAAACGCTATTGGTTTCACACTCTTTCCTTTTCATCTTGTGGATTTGCTTAAAGCCAGATTCCCTTTCTAATTACTTATTTCATTTTAATAACTTATCGATTACAACTAGAATCTTTCACTCTAGAACTTCAAAGTAGTGTTTAGTAAAGACAAGATCATAACATATTTCTTTTTCCACTCCTTTCAGTGGGTTTTATTATGTATTCGTATAATTACGAATAAACTGTTGTCTACGACCGAGGCATGTGGAGCTAGGTAGTACCGCGTGGTTAGCAGAGCAACGCTTCCCGGATTTTGTACCTACGCCCCTACTTTTCGACTCCGGACCCGGGATCGGATTGGAACCCTCAGGGAGTTTTATTTTTAACTATCCCCTTGGGATTAGACTCTTCTGTTTGCCAGGGTAGCTTCCCTACCCTGAAATACTATTTAATTCTAAAATAAGGTGACCCCTCTTCTTGTTTATTGGTATAGCCTCTCCAACCCACGATACCCTAAATTTTGAGTGATTATTCAGAGTATAGAGCTCAGCTCAGACTGCTAGACCGAGGTAATAAAGTTAACTATATATAATAGATTAATAACTGTGTTAAGCTGTACTTTATGTCCTCTTGGAGGGACCTAATATGCTAGGGAGGTGACTCAGTGTATACATCTTTGTTAAAAAATTATAATAAATGACCTAATCGTTTTGATGTAAACTTGTATGATTTCACCTTTCCCAATAGGATAGAATAATCTAGTTTACCAGTCTTCCCCCATCTCTAATAAGTAACAATTAAATTATTCTTGTTTATTAGTATAGCCCTTCCTTTCAATTGGTAACAACATAAGCATTAACAGTGGGTCCCCGGATGGTTTAATTCCACAATTCGGTAGTTGACAGTATGAAAAATATAGGCTGATTTTAATGTATATCGTAGATTACGATCTAAATATGACAAAAATAAATTGTTTTAACTAAAATATTAAATTTTATTGATATTTTTGAGAAATGAAATTGTTATATTGCAGCCATTAACCACGTGACAATGAACGCCGATAAGAGCGCGTGACGTCATAATGTGCAAAACACAAGAAGTTACCAATAGCTTCTCAGATAACACTTCAACGAAACAGATGTTTGTTTTGCACACTGTGACGTCATGCGAGACGCCATGACAGCTTGACGCGTTTTTGTGACGAAATGTCAAAATATTTATAAAATTGCTAAATTAAATATGTAATGTTGTTTTTTTGCTGAAATATTAATATTTTGGCTAAAATAGACCATAAGGCTCAAAATAAACTTATTTCTCAAAGATTGGCAACTACCGAATTGGACCCGGTAGGTGGCGCTGGGATCGGGTCCCATTTTTTCAGAGTAAGACAACGTCTGACGGGGCTGCTAGTAATGTATATAGAACACATGACATACTTACTTATAGGCAAAGGCCGTACAGTACGCTGTGAGCGAGTTTCTTTGATAGAAATCAATTATCTTTTTGCGATCCGAAGGCGATATTGGCGTCAGGTCCTTTCCGTTCCAATAATCCACACAAGAGTCTAATATTATGTCTGCTGTACCCTAGTAAGAAACATACGATAGATATATAAAAACAATAATTATATTTTCGAGAGTTTTATTGTGTACACCAGTGCTTTCAATCTTTTTGAATACGCAACCCCTTTACAGGTTGAAAAATTTTGGCGACCACCTTGGGTCACAAACAGACAAAAAGTTAGTAATTTAAAAGACTACGTTTATGTTTTTTCTCCATTTTGTTCTTCATATTCATTATTAGGTTCTTAAATTTGTTACTCATATTTATTACTAGGGTCTTATACCTTATAAAAAGCTGCTGAACTTAGAAAGTACCCAAGTACGAGGTAGAAATTTAAGCCTTTTGCCGGCGACCCCCCGAGCAAGAAAGTGTCCATTAGGACTTATTGTATTGTCTTTATTAAGGTAAAGACACTTTGTTCATGTGTTCTTTATTAAGTTTAGAATATATGAATATAAATATTTGCAATGCCGGACAAATGAAGTCGCGGGCACTGCTAGTGGGAAAGTTCAATCAGAACTATGCTGTTCAATATGAAGTTAAACGTAGCCAGCCTGGGCACCTTACCCATAGAAGACGGTGATCTGGGCTCAGTAATACAAATAAGTTAAGTTTTCTTATATTGTATTCAACTGTATGTATTTTTATAATTGTTCTGTGAATATAATATGATGAATGAATGAAAACTCTTTATTGTTCACCATAAACTTAAATCTAGACAATTGATATGGATACATTTGTATTAGACCAATGGGCGGCCTTATCGCTTATAGCGATCTCTTCCAGGCAACCCAGTGTCTAAGGAGACTTTAAACGAAATTTAAATATAGGATTTTTGGTGGTGTATTATAAAAAATTAAATATAAATAAAGTACTATATTTATACTTATATATACAGATAGATATAATGTAAATATGAAGTTTTAATAATAATTTCTGTTGGATATTGTGCAACGGTACCTGCGTGAGCATTTGCAGCTGGTTGGCTTGGTCTTTGACGAGCACCGCCAGCATATGGGGAAGGGGCACCTTCACCCTCGTGCTCAAGTGCAGGGAGCGAACGAACCTCGTCTCGCGGCGTATCGTGTCCGCTTGCTATAAGCGCACAGACAACTTCCTTATTATTTATTTAGGTTTATGGCTCGGCAACTAGGCCTTTAAGCCGGATCTTAGTTTACAATATAGTTTCTTCATTTTCTCAAGCCTATGTGTAGCACAGCTGAACTGTAGGTAGAGCCATTCTTGTGACAACTCAAAAGGCCACATTTGACTATACAGTTCACATTTCTCACAAAACACATAATCACTACTCAAAAACTATCATTATCCTACAACTATTGTTCATTTTAGAGTAATTTTACACATTTTTTAGAAAAAATCTTCAACCGACAAGTGGAAAAACGAATGGCAACGGATAAGTGGAAAAACGAATCGCAACGGGCAAGTGGAAAATCTTCAACTGACAAGTGACAAAATGAATCGCAACAAAATTTCAACTCAATTCATTTTGTCACTTATCAGTTGAAGATTTTTCACTTGTCCGTTGCGATTCGTTTTCCCCCCACTTATCCGTTGGGATTCGTTTTTCCACTTGTCCGTTGAAGTTTCACTTCTAATATGTGTCCCGGCACACATTTCGATTTTTCGCAGGTTTACTGCAAATTATGATTGAATGCAGTTTTAATTTAAACATATTTTATTTTATCAAACAAAAAAATGAATTCGATCCGGAACCAAAAAATTTGCGCATCTTTCATCATCAATCTTCATTCGAACCTTAAAGTATGTTAACAGACAAATATTTCCAAAACAAATAATTCAAAACTATTTCGTTTGCTCAGTTTTGATGAAGAGGCTCCGAAACCACTGAACCGATTTGAAAAATTCTTTCACTGTTGCAAGCTACGCTATTCCCGGGTAGAATAGGCTATATTATATTTACAAATAAATTAGGGGTCCTTACTAAAACTCCAATAATGTTACCGAAGGTGTAAAAAAGTACTTTAAATCGCGTGCGCTGCGAAAAGAATTGATGATAGAATAAAATAATGTACTACGACTTTGTAGAACACATCATTATTTACAAAAAGTGTCGCGACATATGTGTAACTATTATAGTTATGCCATAACAAGTGTTTTTTTATTTAAAAAAATTAATTAAAATGCCGCCGCTAGAAAAGGCTCTTTATTTGTATCTTGGTATTAATCCTTATCAAAATAAATTACTTCATATTCAAGACTGCTTCAATAACTTTATATAACTTTTTGAATTATTCAATTTGGACATTCCATTCGAAAGATATCACGAGTTTAAAAATGTAAGAATTAGTGACGGTGACCACGTGACTGTGACACCTTTTCGTGAGCGAAAAATCGTAAGACCCCCTCTATATAGAAGTTTCACTTCAATAAAACTGCACAGCTCAACATCTCCTTTCAGTTCCCGCCAAACACTCCAACAACATACTTAATTACGTATTTTTGACTTTTTGGCTATGTTCCACTAGGGACATACAACGACCACGTCCACGACCGCGAATTATCCCGTTCCACTTGTTCGCTGGCGTTACAATCGTAAACCCAAGTGGAATGGCTATTTGACCCACCCCTTGACATGGGTCGTTGTGAGCGTTGAGTGATCGAAAATGATGACGTCATTAGTGAAGTTTTCGCCACGATCACAACGACCGCGGTCGCCTTGTGGAACGGCAACTAAGAATTTTGGGCGATGTGAGCTACTAATGGACCGCCCTGTTTATCATCGCACAATAATAGAGAGAATACTAGGTTATGTGGCTTATAACATAAAACTTTCTATATTTTGTAAATTTGATGATGTTATTTTTTGTTTTACTTTCACACCGACTTCTAGATGTTGTAGAAAGAAGTCGGTTATATATTAACTTTTTGGTTTTTATCATAAAGTTATTTTATAATTTCATTTATTTCTTTTTTGTGATTAGCTGTTTCAGTAAATTTTTATTTTTATTATATAAATTATTTTATAGTGGAAACTTGATTGATATATGTATCCATTTCTTATTTAAGAATATTAATTATTGTATGTTTCCCAAACAAATTAAATAAATAAATATTTTTTAGTTTTTCAAGTCCGTCTTTTTAAACGATGCTTTTTTTAAATTTCAAGTTCATTCAACTGTGGAATGTGCCCTAGTGAAACAGACAGATCAACACTCAGATCATTAGAAATCAGAAGACAGAGCATGTCAATAGGAAATTAAGTTAAAAATAATAAATTACCAGATGTCGGAATACAGCAAGGCACTCCTCCACGGTGTAAGCGTTGGCCACCGAGTCAGTGAAACCAATCTGCTTCGCCAATTCACAGAGGCACCTCCGATTCGTCACCGGCACGAGGTCCTCGCTGTAACATTGATTGTGAGATGACAATCTGGGACATACATGGATTATTTTTATATCAATCAATCAATCTTTATTTGCAAAAACATAGGTACATGAATAGGTATTACTCAATATAAAGTTTTCAGTATGTTTTGTCATTTGCATGACATTAACTAACGATGTGACTATTTGTACGGGTACTGGACGAATAAATTATATTTATTCGTACAGACATTCAATTATTTAAAAAAAAAAATTAAGAATGAATTGGATGATTAGCTTGTTTTTTAATTAGGTTAGGTTAGGTTTTTTTAATGACATGTTTTAAAGAATTATTGAAAATATGAAAATAAAAATAAATAAATAAATTCTAAAATGAGGGTGGCGTATAGATACACGGCACATTTATTTATTATGAACAAATCGGAACATTTTTAATATAGGTTAGAAGGCTAAGGCGGGTGCGAAGCGGAGCGGAGCACTCGCCTTAGCCTTCGTGGTTATTTTTTTTATAACCACCCAAAAATAATTTTCCGACACATACACGATTAGTCCCTATGTGTACTGGCGCTGTACATTACGGAACAAGATCTGCTTATATGTTACTACAAAGTATACGCGAGTATTTGCGTACTGCTCTTGTATGGATTGGAAGAACTTTGTAAAATACTTATTTTCAATCTTTAATTAGGTTAGGTTAGGTTTTTTTTTGGCCGAGCCTTTTTAAGAACATTTTCAGTACCCGTATTAATAGACTCAGCCATTCGACGTGACTATTTGTACGAATAGACTCAGCCAATAAATAAATAAAAATGTGTGCGTGTAGTAGTGTACACACGTAAGCAGTAAAACTTCTTTAAATTGTTTAAATAAATAAATACCATGGTCGATTCGACCGTGGTTGGGCTTTATACAATCAAAAACTGAGGTTAACTTTAAAATACAAGTTACAAATAAATAAATTATTTATAAATCATCAAACTCGTATATTAATTAAAACACAATAAAGTAAAGAAATATTACAATGCTCGTGTCACAATCCATCAATCAACAACTCGTTGCTACGCAACGCGTGACGTGTAATCGAAAAATGTGACGGTATTTTTTTTCCAACGCCGATAAAGAAATTTCATTTCAAAAAGTATGATTAAAGCTCACGTGATAAATCCTTATTCTCAGTACCGCTTATGGAAACAAACTATACAAAAAACATGTTTTTATACCACACTTGTCAGAAATACAATGCACTATTTACTAGTATTGATCCTTTCATAGGTAACTTATATCAATTTAAAAAGCAAATTAAAAAATGTTGTAATCTAGAATGATCCAATTATTTACTTTTAGAATAATCACATATTTTTTTATACTTTCCTTTTTTATATCTCTTTTTTATATCTATGTAGATTTAATTATTAGTTATCATACATACTTAATCAACCAAATTTTCAAATTATTATTATAAGTATTTCAATTAATATTTAGCAAGAGGGGGAAGGCCAGGAGTTCCATAGTACGGTTTTATTCTCAGTTTGGGCTCCTGTCTCCCGTTACTTAGCTTTGTTTATCTGTAATAACTGTAAGACATACAATAATTTATAGCTTTTTTTAACTTCGCAAAAAAATAATCTAATTGTTTTTAGTATTTAAGGGAGAAAATAAATAACATTTCATTTCATTTTATTTGTTCTCCATCCAATACGGGCCTGAGTAAATATGGCTTACCTGTACAAGGCCTCGCATGTAAGATGCGCGCAAAAGTGCGCGTAAGTGTGCCTCGGGGCCGGCGCGCAGGTGTTCAGCAGGGCGGCCAAGCCCAACGGCTTGAGTCGGGCCAAGTGTTGGCGCCAACGTTGGTCGTCGAACTCCACGCAGAACGGCGCGTTCTGGTCGTGTGTCAAATCTAGCACCTTTGAAAAATTGTACGAAACCGCTTTTAAAGCAGCCCATTCACGGTCGCGCGTTGCCGTTCATCGTGGAATGCAGGACCTTGAATATTGATGCAGCCTGCATTGCATCCGATAACACCGAACAAAATACTTCTCGAGTTCTGCAAGCTTCGCCCATTGCAGGACTGCGATGCAGGATCGTGTATGGGACCATTTAAGGAAACAATTGGGGAGTACACAGTCAAATCAACTGAGATACTTTTTATAAACTTCCAAAGCTTCGCAGCCTCATACGTTTTTAACGAGCGTACTTACTATGACGTTATAAATAGATACAAATAAATGTAGTCAAATAGCGCATTAATTTTGTTTGAAGGTTCTCAATTTATCTTTTTTTTTTGGATTCGTTAATCGATTTCTCCGTCAATAGTGAACTGATTTTTAGAAATTTTCTTTTAATCAAAAAGGTGTACTCGCGAATTGGTCCCATTGTCACCATGTCAGGATCTAGTGAATCTCAGGTAAATCGAGAGCAACCCTCGAAAATTGTTATCTGACTTCTAGCAACCTTGTATACGCGTGCCAGTACTATAATTTCTACAGGCACTTGATGCATTATTTCTAAAGCTATTAAAGTATTTGCGCAACTAAAAAAGGAAAAATATTTATTTAACAAAAACTAAACTGACTTCATAATGAAAAGCAAAAAATAAATATTTAGCAGACTTCTTACTACAAAATCTTGAAGTCGGTGCGAAGCAGAACATAAAAATAACTATATTTTCAAGTTTTTTGGTGTATATATTAAGAATTATGGAATGTATATAATATAAAACTATTGGAATTTATTTTTATTACTGTCCTACTATATAAATAATAATATTATTATTAAGAGGTTTGTTCTAAGTAATTTTCTACACTATGGAAACTTCTTCTGATTAATCATATAAGGGTCATCATATCTATGGCACAAAAATTACAAGACACAAATTTTAACTTCTAATTAAAAACCCTTCAATGTTTTAAAATATTGTATTAAAAATTAGATACCTCAACAAGCGTAGAAGGTTCTGGGTTGTGTTTTCCATCGACAGCTTGGTCTAACGCCGTATCGCTCTGATGACCCATAGAGCCAACGAGGCTGGTTTTGCTGGAACTGTGCGAAGAAGGGCCCGAATTGCGGAGAAAGAACACTTTTTCTGCTGTCGGATTCGGCCAAGACAGCACCCCTTTTTTGTCTATACAGCAAAGGGCCTGAAATAGCATGAAAACATTATTTAATCCCTATTAATACTATAAAAAGTAACTCTGTCTGTCTGTTCGTTTTCACATATATATGTTTTTTTTCGATGCCGAAGATGAACATAGGATACTTTTATATATTTGTCTCTGTATTTGTTATCCTTTTATGGAAAGACTATTGGACCGATTTGGCTGAAATTCGGTACATATGTAATTTTAATACCCGGGTGGCTAAGGGATACTTTTCATCCCAGATAGTGGGATAGATTTATGTAAAGGTTATTCCTGAATCTAGTATAGGTTTTGTGATTTTTGTTTAGTCCACTTGGTCCACGTTGTTATTTTTGTCAAGTTTCGCCATTCAAGTAGTTTACAGATAGACGGGGGATAGGAGAGTTTGCGATATAAAATGAAATGAATCTTCCCGGGGGCAAATATATAAAAATGTAATACGATGTAACGAGTACCGTTTCTCACTCTTTAAACAAGAGGCACGCCCTACTCTAGTCGATCAAAAAAATAATCAATTAGTCAAACCAATTAGGATACTTTTTATCATCTTACAAAACGTCAGAGCCTCAAGTCGTCGGTCGAAATAAATAGCTAGCTACTAATACGCCTATTTTCTGAATTCCTAAGACTGTTCCATCACACAAAAACAAAATCACCGAAATCGGTCTAGGTGAACAGGAGGATTCTAGAACCCGATTCCAGCGCCACCTACCGGTTCCAATTCTGGCTGTAAACCACCAACTCAAACACATACACAAAATTTCATAAAAATCGGATGTATAGTTTACGGTTCTATAAAGGAGATACAGACAATCATTTTTATAAATCAAGATGTTGCCAACGGATAATAATCTTTTAAAGGTGTTTCATTACCTTTTCGAATTTAAGTGATCTATTGTTCGCATTGATGTCTTTTGTATGTTTACTGTGTCTAGTCAGTTGGCGCAACTTACATATAAATTTATTCCAATAATAGGAAAATAATGTTGTATCTACTTAAAAAAACGTTTTATTCTTTCTGGCCGGCAAGCGGATAGCAGTGATCACTTTCCATCAAGTGGGCAGTTTGCCTGTTTGCCAGCTTATGGCAATAAAAAATAGTATGAAGAGATTCTAAATAGATATTTATCAGAGATCATTAACCTTGTAGTAGGGGAGCCCAAGATGCTAAATATGGAGCTCCCCGAGCGTCGCGGGAACTTTTGGATTGTGAAGATTAGATGCTACAAAGAAAAATGGGTTATATGATGTATGCCCTTTCACTGGTGGGGGAGTGTGTACATGTTAAAAAAAAATCGCACAGAAACGCTCAAGCGCGTCAGATATTCAAATAGGATGTTAAATAAACCCTAAAGGAACTCCTATTCAAAATTGACGATTTGGACGCGACCAAAGGTCATGGCCAATTTTTGAAAAGCAAAAAAAAAGTTACATTGAAATTCTCGCACGCGTCAGTTTAATGCACAGACGGTTCAGATTGTTGTTCTTGTGGTGCTGACCCATACCCCCGACCCTGTATGAAGGGGTTAATATATGGTGGGGCTAGATAAAAGGGCGGGTGCTAGGTTTCTCCCCTTATGTTATTCTGCCACGCTCGAGTAAATCCCGAAATCCCCGCTTGACCTCCCCTACTATACTACTCATATTACCTACCGAGAGAGATCCCAACACATGTACAATATTCGCAGTTCTCGATACCATATCTTCCCTTCCAGTTATTATGTTGAAGAAGGTCTTTCCCAAAGATTTCAAGCTCTCCGGTTTTAGGTTCGATTCGCTCAGCGCTTGAATGAGCGGATCGCTTGCGTCCTCTGATATGGAGCATGATTTCGGACGGACGTACTTCTGACGAGTCTCTGATAGCAATTTAAACCTGAAAAGAATACAATAAAAACTATTTTCCAAACAGATAATTGAATTAGGGATGCAACAGGTTAAACAAATTCGATATTACTTAATTATCTATTACTTATCTTATATATATATATATAAGTAAAGTTTGTTTTCTTTGTCCGAGATAAACTCGAAAACTACTGGACCGATAAGCATGAACACAACCATTCGACGCGGAATTAATCGTAGATGGTTATAGCATATATATTCAAATACCCTACCCGCAAGGGACCTGGCGTGAAGTTATGTATGGATGTATGTATGTATATTTCAAATTCTATGAGCCCTTTGCCATGTTTTCTCAATTTGTTTGCTTATTAATTTATTTGCTTCCATAAAACAAAAGACAGGCATTTATCCTTGGTTCATTTGTTTTCTAGCTCATAAAAGAGAAGAGATTCATAAATTTTAGAAATTTTGAAATCTCCTGGTCCGAATGAATTAGCCTTGAGTTTTTTCATAATTTCAAATGCAATGTACAAACTCGAACCATATACAGATTTATTATAGATAGATGCGTTTGTATCCTTATTCCGCGGTGAAATCGTATGGTAAAAATTAGCTCACCATACACATAATCGACAGACAAAAAGAACTCTCCCATCACTTGAAGTGGTTAAGTGGTAAGTGCGGATATAAAAATGGGAATCCAACCCCATGCAGCATTACAATATAGGATCTTCATAAAGGATCTAAGCAGGTTTTTAAGTCTCCATAAGGTAGACAAAGCATCGGCTCCATTAGCGTTGCAGATTTCCATTGGCGATGGTAGCTGTGGGGCGCTGTAACCCTCTCATAATAAGCTGGTTCAATTTATTACGGACTGTATGAGAAAGATATGACCTAAATCCTTGCACTAGAAGTAGAAGCTCCACCAACCTTGAGATCCGCCCTCGCCTGGCTCGGTTCAGGTTGCATGCACACAGGAACAGCACACGGCACCAAATTCCACTTTGGAGCTAACACTTGAAATACAACGTTTTACGAATAGTAAATGTTCTTGGCACGGCTAGTAATCGCAAGATAAGTTTTAGAAATTAGAAAGTTAATGTATCAGGTGAGGTTCTGGTCAAACGTTGACTAAGAATGTTCAAAAATTGCTGCTCCTACCCTGCTCTGTATTGGCCATCACCTCACACAGAAAGAGGGTAGACAGCAAAATTAATGGAGCGATGTTCTACCTACTTAATACTAGGCAAGGACCAAACAGTAGCCAATTTTCCTACAAGCAAACATGTAAAAAACTATCCCACCACTATAAGGGGTACCATTCACTGTCCTGCATCCTCCACCTAGCAGGCCTGTGAATGGTATTGTAACATTGACCGACACCACCGAGTAAAATGTCTCATGTATCCTGCAAGTTTCGCCCATTAGAGGATAGTGAATCTGCTTCTTAAAATTACACTTAAAATATAAATAGTATATATAGTTTAATTTGTACTTACCTAGCAAGTCCATAACAATTCAATGTTACCCAAGCTATAGGGAATATAATCTGTAAAAGGGGCAATGAAGCTGCTATAGTCTGCAAGAAGTAAATTTCTGTCCAGTAGGTAACACCGGGCAGGTGGTATACATGACGGACGAAACTCGCAATCACCACTATGGATATCACCAGTGGCAACACTATACCTTCCATTATCTTCACTGTACACTGAAAATAAACATCATTTATAACCTAATAATAAATAATATCAAATAAATATATATAATATTTTTATGTACCAGTGTATGTCACTGAACTCCTAAACGATTGGACTGATTTTGATGAAATATACTGTATATGTTAAACGGATGAAATGGCTACTCTTCAGTAGCCGTCTTCCGTGGTTGCAGTCAAGTGTCAATGAGTAATGTTAAAGTTATTATTTAGCCTACCCGCTAGTTGGTCATTTTTTTTGTTTTAATAATTATTATTTACTCTATGGGAGTCTAATCTAATTTTATTACTACTGAAAAGTGACCGAGACGTTGGAATAAATGCCGTGCTGAAAATAGTTGAAACGGAGTTTTGATTATGGTACTAAACACAAAAACTTAAGAAAACGCTTAGTGCCTTGTTGATAACAATAATGAGTATTAATTAGTGAAGTTGTAGCCAAAAATGATCTACCATGAGTTTAAAAAAAACATGGTGACAGACAATGATGCGCGTAGGAGATTCGCCCAATGGTCTAATAATTAATTATAAGAAGTCGGTTAAATACAAATCAATCAATTATTCACATACTAGAATGAAGAAATAGTGGAAAACCCTGGGACATGTGATTACTGTACAGTGTTACACAAATTATAATTTCAATCGGGCAGTATTCGTTTGCATAGATAAGGCGGATCGGTTTCCCACATGTAAATATCTATATAAAAGGAAGTGTTCTTGTGTTCTTAGTTCTATCCCGCTTAAACGACTTCGTACACTGTCGCGTGTATTAATTTTTTTATTGCAGGAATTCAGCAGACGGCCCACTTGATGGAAAGCGGTTACCGTCGCCTATGAACATATCAAACACCAAAGGTGCTATAAATGCGCTGCTACTCTCTTAAGGAGACTGGAACCTGGTCACTAATGCCGGAACACAACTCAAGGTTGTTATGGCGACATACTTTAGACCAGGGGTAGTAGCCATCCAGTCGGGCAAATGCCCTACCACCTGGCTGTGGGTTGTTTTGTCGCCTCTTACGACAGTCCGCCCGGCCGCAGGAAATTGTATTCTTTCTCCGTTCCTGCACGGATAAAACGATATCGTGAACATATTGTATATTTAGTAGCATATGAATCTTTGACACTATCGCAATAGAATCGTACTTCGAATATCTTCGCAACTTGAAATAGCAGAATTGGGCCCCTGGACTTACTTTACGATTCACTTAATTCTATTTGGACGTGTGTTAAGCTTTTATTCAACAACCTGGAAACTTTTCAATTCTGTCAGACCAGAAATCGTCGTCTTTCTTCACAAAGATTAAATGATGAATAAAGGTATTCATGCTTACCAAATACCTCTGTTTCTCGAAGACTGTAACTGGCCTAGCTGTCGCCTGCTCTAGCGCCATTTTCAAATTCTTCAGGTAAGGGGTTTCACACATCCTATAAGCCTTGTTCTGATGCGGCGCGCGAATGCGGGGCATACTGAAATTGTCTTTGTACTGAAACATTGTTCAAATTTTGTTTATGTGTTCATATCTTACTGTATTTGCAGCCAGTTGCAGTGCATATTTATAATAATGTAATCGTCGCTTGACTGCAACACTCCGTTCGGGCATTGTTTAAACTGTATAATACCGACAAAGGGGCCGCGTTCACCGAGTTAATCCGCACATCTGAGAAGCTTCGACGCAATGCAATAAGATCAAGGATTAGTTTGACACTAATGACGGCCATAAAATAAGTACGATAACAATAGGATTAAAAAAAATTAAACACGAAGTAAACAAAAGAACTTCGAATGCAGGAAATGTGTTCTTTGTCGGTATGCAACAATATTATAAAATTCTAAGCATGCCGTGTCTGTACATTGAAGCTATTAAAAAAACCAACTAGAATAGACTATATAAACAATGGAGAAAACGATGCAATTTTTTTATTTCTTTTCTGATCGGGATTCGCGTAAAAACTACTAGGCCGATTTCAATGTGGTCTTTACTGATCGTCAGCAAAATCTCAGGCATAAATTCTGCGCTACTTTTTATACTGGGAATTCCGGGAGATTTTTTGGGAATAGTTGTTAATAGTGGGCTATTTTACCAGATTAAAAAAAACTAATTCCATTGTGAAATTTTTCACTGATCGATAGCAAATGTCATGTAATAAAATGTGTGATATTTTTCCTCCCGGGAAAATTCCGGCGGGATTCCCGGGAGGAAAAATATCAACATTTCAACAACGGTTTAAACCTGTTCGAATGCATAAAAAATAGCTTATTCTAAATTTTACACATTAGAGTTTCCACTAAAACGATAGCTTACATTATTTTTTAAATGCTACGATACCTTATATTCCGTAAATTCCGCGGGAATAATCCCGGTGTTTAAAGTCGGCATTATACATATAAATCAGCTAATGCCGATCCGATTGGTACTAAAAGCAGTCTGTACCACGGGTAAAAGGCCTATTTATGCACTGCAACTATTAGCGCCCTCGGTGTGCTAGTGCGCGAAAACATCGCGTGCCTAAGTAGCTCGCTTTCGTCCCTTGTTATCCTTGGCTAGAAATATAATAGTAAATTGTAACAATCTACTATTATATTTCTAGCCGGACATATTGTCAATAGTGGATTGTATAAATCCTAGTACCATTTGTACCTTTGATGTCTGTGGCCCTGGCAACTACAATGCTATTAATTTCAGTTTGCAAGCCGGAAGCCAAACTTACATGCTTAGCTAATAATATTTATGAGTAATGTATTTGTTTTCAATACCTGAGAGCTTGGTTGATAAGTTTGTCCAAAAAACAATTCTGGATCCTCTGGCTGCAGACCTCGGCAGTGCCCGGGAATTTCTTGTCCAGGCCTCAGAACTATCACATCTCCTTCTACCAATAATGCCCATGGTAAATTAACTATTGTTGCTGTAAGAATATTGTCAATAGACAAACTTTGAAGTAAAAAAATATTACCTGGCTTAAGAACAACTTAGAACATTTTCATTTATAACATTTTCTTACATTTTTACAATTTAGTAAACATAATTAAAAGAAGGTAGCGTAATAGCTAGTGCACACATCCTAAACTCAAAGACGGCTGGTTTGAATCCTCGCTGGAACACATGTGCATATTCTTACAAGTAATATGGGCTAATAATGATGAAGAAAAACATCGTGATGACACCTGCACACCGAGATAAATGATGTGTCAAACCTAAAGTCGGATTGGACATGCATGGCAGCATTTGAACTAATAACATTGAAACTATTGTAATTCTTTCATGATCGTCTTCTTTTGTTTACTTATTGATTGGCATACGTTTCTAGAAAACAGTCCATTGTTTTATTGTACCCTTTTATGGCCGTTTGCGGCGAGTCATTAGCCAGGTGTGGCGGATTATGTCGACTACGATACGAGCACATGCCATTTGTGCAATATAAAACGATGAGCTGATTAAGGGCGGGGCATCGAGCGAGAACCACGATCAAAGCCAGACGTGTGTACTACAATCAGGAATCTAATAGTGACGAATTTTGAGCGTTTTATTGAATTACGACCTTCTACATTATGTTTGGACTTTTTGTGTTCGGTTACATTTGTACGTGTGTTATACTTGTTTGTATAGTTTAATAAACTGTTTAATGTAATAACTGTAATAACAGCGTGATCTTGGCTCGGCTCTGTGTTCTGGTGAGGTTTACCTTTCTTCTTCTTTTTAGATGTTTTTCTTTTTCCTCTCTTTTGCTATTACTTACGGTATCTAATATAATTTAAATTACCTAATATGTGGAAAATGATGTTGGTATTGTATCAAGTAAAACTAGTTATGTATAAGTTTCATAATAGATATTAAAGTCTGTAAAATACTGTTTTTTGTCTAAATAAATTTAAAAAAAATAACGGCATTTTAATTCGAGTCCCGCAACTCGTAACATTATTATTATTTAAACGCGGCAACACAATGAAACATTGAAATAGAAATCAAATATATGCTGCTACTGAGATCAATAAAAAGTAATTTTAATTATTAATACAATAAATAAGTAAAATAAAAGCTTATTTTTATGGACTACATCAACACAATAACGTTACAACCTAAAAAACATGTCAAAATGTTATTTTCAAACTAAGTTCCACTCGAGAACTTTTTTTGAAAGGGTTACTCTATAGTCTATGTACTTGTTTGCTGTGCTTGTCAAAACATATAAAGATTATATCAAAATATAATATCTCTCCTAATAGGCATAACATCACAAACAGGTAAATTAGTTTGGAGACATTTCTGTGTTTGGAGTAGTGTACTGTCAGGACATAAACAAATAAACTAATAATTTTGTATATTTCTCTAGACATGTACTTAAATATTAAACATTATTTTTAATACTAAATTTCAAGTTTAGAAGACTGTAAATATACAGAAACTACTACAAACTCAAAAATGTCTCGACACTAATTTATCTTTACATATATGCACACACCTAGTAAGCACTAACTTTTGTTATTTTATAAGTAAGTAGACAGTTTGTTATTTTATAAGCAGAGTATTTAATTAATTAATAAAATAAGTTTGTTACTTATCTTTGAATGAAATAAATTGTTGACGTCCATAAATTTTTTTTGTTTGGAAATTCCACCGCTGAACTATAGTGAATAATGTAAGAAGTTTTATGTGACACTTACCATCACGATAAGTCCACTGCAGTATTACACATGGTGAAAATGGTGCACACAAATGTGGGTAATGATGCTCTTTCCATTTTGATTTCTCAATGGCATCATCCAAGGTTTCTAAATTTAAAAAAAAATTCTTACTATTCACTCACCTTTGTCTTTGGTTAAATTTTGACTTTACTTGTATGGAGCTTATGTCAAATTTAAGCCAAATAGTAAGGCAGATGAATAGCCAGTAAGATATAGGTTCCGGCCATTAATGAGTAGTATTAGAGTTCGCCATAAAGGCAGGCAAAGGAATCTTAGTCCATACAGCCAATTCTAATGCATAAATCTTTGTATAGGTAGCGCAGTTGGATTGTAGGCTACAATTGATGCCATTCAACAGAGTTGCTGTGGGAACTCGAAAGGCCACACAAAACACATAATTACTACTCAAAAACTATTAATAACCTACAAGTATTGTTCATTTTAGAGCAATTTTGTACATTTGACAAAATAAAACTGCACATAACATCCCCTTTCGATTCTCGCCAAAAAAAACCTGGCCATTAATAATTCCAGCATTTAAAAATGAGGTGGAGATAATTGACAATATATAGATAGGGCATAAATACTTAGTTACAATTTGAGGATTGTTTCAGTTGTCTATGGGGAAAAATTTGTCATTTGCCTTTTGCTTATAAGCAATTATAGAAAACATTGAATTAAATTGTTATCCATTGTGAAAATTACTTAAGAATTCAACATAAAAACACTAGACTGTTCATAACCTTCACATCTACAACTTACAAGAATTACCTGCGATGAATTCACAACAGTGAAAACATGTAATTAACATATTCCACAACATTAACATACTTCTAAATAATATATACATTCATATTATCTAAGAGACAGAAAAATAATGAAATTATAACATACCTAATACTTTTCTTACTCTATGAGGTATTTCATGTCTATAGAGATATTCTTCATTGAAAGCAACTAGGAAGTTTACAATTAATATAATAAGTAAAAATAATGCCTCCCATAGTAAATATGCATGTGCCTGAACCGAAACACCTAGCAAATATGTAAGTACTAGGCAAACTATATATACAATAGTGATTGTGTATGCTACTCCTGACAGTAGAACTTTCTCTGAGGAGAATGATATAATGTCCTGTGCCAGACGATATCTGTAAAACAAAACAGGACATTTAATTATATATATATATCTTAAAATTTTGTGTTAGTTTTTAGTCAATACGGCTGCGCTTCTACAGTGTGGCATGAGATTATGGGTAAATTGAGTTAAGGGGAATACCTTTCATATCTATATATATATATACCTGTTATTTGAGGTAGGAAACAAAATTTTAGGGTCCACCAACAAGATTTGAATGAATAATGGGAAAACAAAAATATGATCTATAAACAAGATTATATAATGCCAATTTTGTCGATAATAAAGTGTAATTTTTGTTTAGGAATAAATACACTTAGGCTTAATATATAAACACAAACTGTTTTTTAGTTTATTAAACAAGATTTGGATTAGTTTATTGACTTTTAAATACGAAAATAGCTTTCTCTGCTTATATATTGCGACAATAGTAATCGCTTGTGACACTCGCTGACCACTGCCATGGCACGCTCGCTTGGCTCGTGGACTTTAGTCGAAAAGCACAACCAGTGACTTGAATGTTGACTTAGATAAGGTTATGTTAGACTTTAAACCAAAAGGTAAAAGCTGAGTGAATGTGCTGTGGTAGCAACCGGCGAATGCCTGAACAGACTATTACCATTATCGCAATACAAGGAAACAAAGGAATGAAAAAATAATATCTTAAATACATGTCTCCTAGACATAGGGGTATCAGCTGGGAGAAGTAATCCTCACTCCCTCCACTTAAAATTCAGTGACCGCTAGGGTTGGATTTCGTACTATGATTATAGTATTTGTACTACAATTTCATGCTTTGTACTATATACTATCCATATCTAACGATAGTACAAAAAAGTACTATAATTACAATACCTTGCCTGTATGACTAATATAAGTAGTATTTAAATACCATTCGGTGCTAACCCACATTAAAAAAAAGTTCATTGAGATGTAATCACATTGTCCAATGTCAAAGAATACAGATTATTAATCGTTATCCATGAACTATTTACGGGGAGTTCATGTGGATTATACTTTTTCTTCTGACATTCTAATTGTTCGAACAGTAAGTTTGCATGTTGCTCTCTATGAAGTGGGTAATAGAGTTCATAGGCGTCTAATATCCATCTAATTATTGAAGAACTGATAAACTTGGAAAAGGACTAAATTTTATGTAAACTCCTGTTGATTTAATATTTAGGTATTTTTAAACCAAAATAATAAAGTGTACTATATTTTTTTACAAATACTATCTTACTTATCTTAATACTTTAAAATTTTTTATGCTATCCTTTTCACCTTACCCAAATCCAACCCCGGTGACTAATCACTAATCTAAAGTTTAATCGTCCAAACAATTAGACATTAGAACTGAATTGTAGACTTATTTTTGTTACCTATATAAAACTAAGACTTATGAACACAAATAGTTATTACAATTTTAAACAATCATTATTTGATAAGCACTAAATATGTGTGGCCTTCATTGTCACATACGTAGTACACGTAAATAAATAATTGTTTTTAAACTGAGTTATGTAAATAAATGGCTACACTTACCCTGTGGGGTTCTTTTCTTTATAATCATCAAGAAGGTCACAGATATCACCCCTCAGCTTAATTAAAGCCTCTTTAGTTGAATGACCTAAAGATTGTGAATTGTTATCATCCATTTTTAATTTAATATCACCATCGTGTTGTAATTATCTTTAAAACACAGACATTTTGACAATAACAAAAGATAACAAATGATTTCCAGCCATTGAGCTACAATACTTTATTTTAACTCAATGTTTCCAGCATATAAAAGTAGTTTATTTATTTATTCATGACTATGGCAGCGTTGCCAGATGACCATGTCAACTAACCCCAAACTTTTTTCAAAAACCCCAAAAGTAAGCTTTATGAGATAAAATCCCAAAATAGTTTTTACTTATTTTTAAGGAGAACGAAAAAAGCAAAACCACCGTCGTAGAGAAAACGTCACTAAAGACGTCATCATTTTCCCTCACGGGGCGCTCACAACGACCCGTGTCAATAGGTGCGTTAATAATCCAATTCATTCGTTCGTTTATTTACGTTATTTATTTGTTATGCCGTCTCTACTCGTATGCGTCGTATCCCATAGGCTACTTTCCGTTAGAGACTGACAATGATCACTTTAAGAACTGCGGTTTTTCCTATTTCACTTATTTGCTGGTGTCACCATCGTAAATTCAAGTGGAACGGTTATTTAAAATGAACTATTGAATTGAAGTATGATTCACTAGTAGAGTATAATTCTAAGATAAAGTAATAATACCGTATTGTGGCTTAGATATAATTATTGTAATGATGAGAATTGTGTTTGTAGATGAATGATTGATACTTAAAATATCTCTCCAAAATTTCTCACAACAAAATATTTCCCCCCGAAAGTCTCCCCAAAGAATCTTCACCCCCGAATCTCCTCCCAGACGTGAAAAAAACCCCGAATTTGCAGGGCATTCCCCGCATCTGGCAACGCTGGTCCATAGAATCAAAGTCTTTCAGTCGGAAACATGTTCTTCGTATAGTAGCGCAGTTGTATTGCAGGCTACAACCGACGCCTTTCAATGGAGTTCTTGTGAAAACTCGAAAGATCACATCTGACTATACAGTTCACATTTCTCACAAAAACACATAATTTCTATTCAAAAACTATCAATATCCTGCAACTATTGTTCATTTTAGAGTAATTATACACATTTTTAGAAAATAAAACTGCACAGCACAACGTCTCCTTTCAGTTCCCGCCAAAAACTCATAAAAGTAGGTTTTTTTTTTATTAATTTATTCATGACCATAGAATCAAAGTCTTTCAGTCGGAAACATGTTCTTCGTATAGTAGCGCAGTTGTATTGCAGGCTACAACCGACGCCTTTCAATGGAGTTCTTGTGAAAACTCGAAAGATCACATCTGACTATACAGTTCACATTTCTCACAAGAACACATAATTTCTACTCAAAAACCATCAATATCCTGCAACTATTGTTCATTTTAGAGTAATTATACACATTTTTAGAAAATAAAACTGCACAGCACAACGACTCCTTTCAGTTCCCGCCAAAAACTCATAAAAGTAGGTACTTTGTCTGTGTTTCCAGTATATAAAAGTCGTCCTCGTCTGTGGATGATCTTGAGTGTAAGGGCCTGTCCGCACAGCGATATTTCACAGCACGATTTATATTCGCGCGTATTATATTCCGCGACCGGAATTACACCTAGTACGCACTGCGAATAAAATTTCGTATTTTTTTTCAGTTTAATTCAGTTCTTGGCTGAGATGCACGTGTAAAATGGACATCCGAACTAAAATTTTAATTTATCTAATGCTAAAGGCGGCGAAACAAACGTACCAAAAGATGTCATGAACATTGGATTCACCCACTTACGGCATTGAGACCCATGAAAATTTTTCTATATAAAATATCAGAAGTTGTGAAAATACAGCAAAAAGTTTTTTGGCTATTACAGAATGAAAAAAAAAATCATTCGATAATTTACTACAACTTTCAATAGCGACGTTGCACGACTGAGCGAGTCGCGCGAATTTTATTCCACAGTGCGAACATAGCCATAATTACTCTATACGGTACAAAATATTCGCGCAAAAATAAATCGCACCACTTCGCGATCAAGTATGGCTATGTTCACACCGTGGAATAAAATTCACGCGTTTCGCTCAGTCGTGCCACGTCGCTATTGAAAGTTGTAGTAAATTATCGAATGATTTTTTTGTCATTCTGTAATAGCCAAAAAACTTTTTGCTATATTTTCGCAACTTTGATATTTTATGTAGAAAAATCCTTACATGGGTCTCAATGCCGTAAGTGGGTGAATCCAATGTTCATGATATCTTTTGATACGTCTGTTACGCCGCCTTAGCATTAGATAAATTAAAATTTTAGTTCGGATGTCCATTTTACACGTGCCTCTCAACCACAAACTACTATGGATACTACGTATGTCTCAGCCGAGAACTGAATTAAACTGAAAAAGAAGTACGAAATTTTATTCGCAGTGCGTTAGTACGCACACAGTGTTGCCAGGTTGGATTAACAAAATTACAGTGTTTTGCATGTAAAATTACAGCAGATCGGCAGGAAAATACAGTAAATCATAAAACTCACTACAGTGTTTTTACAGTGAAAAAAAACATACTTTTATTGGAATTATCAATGTATTTAACAATCACTATTATAATTTACATGTAATTTGTCAATCAATATCTATATTACTGCCACTTACGGGTTCGTTTTTATATATTTTGTCCGTAAAGTCTTCATCATTTTTTATATTTCACTCCTGACGTCACCTTCTGCTATTTTAAAAGTAATACTAATTATACTACAATTAATCCCAACAATGTAGCCACTATTTCCAAATGAACTTATAAACTTACCTACTATTATCGGCAACATTACAAGGGTAGCTTACAGCAAACAAATACTATGCTAAATATAAACATCTCAATTTTCTCAAATAATAGTCATCTATAATCTGTTCTCCGTCCTTTGTAAATTCCCCGGCCCAAGATGTAATGCTTACTTGAAGTAGAACACAGTGCGGTTCGTTTCACGCAGTGAATGGTGAATCTACTTTTTTTTGGTGGTTAATATTAAAAGAAAGTACGTTTTGCGCTGTTCATTGTATAGCTGAAATACAGTGTACAGCAAAAGCAGTAAAATTACAGTAAATCTACTGTAATTACAGTGCACCTGGCATCACTGGTACTAAGGTGTAATTCCGGTCGCGGAATTTAATACGCGAGAATAAAAATTTCGCTGTGCGGACAAGGACTTAGCTTCTTGAATCATACACAATAATAATACCGGGATTACCGGGTATTATAATCGTAGACAGAGAATCCTAGGGAGTGTGAATTTGGCCCCACTTTTTTCGATTTTCGGATTTTTTTTATTCTTAATTGTTTGTTCGTCGTTTGTTCGTTAATGTTCGAATGTAAAAATTGTTTGTTCGTCTTTTATTTATTTATAATTAATTAAACAAATGATGAACCCTTAAGTTGGCCCCCCTTATTAGATATCTTTATTTTTATCGCTCAGATTAATTAATTTTGATCAATTACCGTTTGTTCGACGACTATTGGTGATTGTTCGATCACAAAAATAATTAAATTCCCAATTATTAATTATTTTATATCTAATAAGCAACTCATTGAAATGTTTTAAAGACTTCAGCACATACAGTCATTATATCTCTCAGGGCATCTCAGAGTATCTCTGTCCCTTAAGAAATTTCTCGGCTCTTTGATGTCGATCAGTTGCTCATGACCATCATCTTCAGCATCGTAAAAGTCGTCCTGTCTATTACTTTGGTCTGGTCTCTGTCTGTCTCCTTCTAGATGACCATGCACTGAATGTTCAGTCCTGTCAGGGAAATCATCCTCATCTCCCTCTGAAGAAGGACCTTGAATTACAAAATCATGATCTTCATTTTCCACTCCCTCTAGATCATGGTTTTGATCTTGATTAAGCTGCTGTAACTGCCTTGACTCCTCACTTGGTTGATCTTTGTTGATGCCTGTTGAAATTCTTAATTCAACTTCTTGAAATGTGACATCCCTTGACCTCTGTGTCTGATGACCATCCCATATACGATAGCCATCATCGTTTTCGTAGCCAATGAGTATGCCTTTTACAGCTTTCTTGCTTAACTTCTTTCTTTTCTGATTCGGTACATGAAAGTAGCATTCACTTCCTATGATTCTTAAGTGACTTATCTTCGGTTTCTTTCCATACCATAACTAAAAGGGGACCTTATCCTCTACTCTTGAAGGACCTGTTCGATTGAGTATGTATGTTGCGGTATTGATCAATTCTGCCCAAAGCATTTGTGGCAACTCCACATGCGAATGCATCATTGATCTTGCAGCTTCTACCAGAGTCCTATTTTCACGCTCGCTTACACCATTCTGTTCAGGCGTATACGGCATTGTCAATCTTTGTATGATCCCATGCTTGTGTAGAATATCGCGGAAATCCTTATTGTCAAATTCGCCTCCATTATCTAAGAGAATGGTTCGAATTGTATGACCAGCTGTTTTTGTTTCAGCTATGAAACGAACTAGCATGTCTTTGACATCTGATTTCTGTCGAATAAAATACACGTGCCGATAACTCGAGTAGTCGTCTTTGAATAATACAAAGTATCTGAACTTAGAGAAGCTCTCTTCGAAAGGACCGCACACATCTGTATGAATTAGTTCACCTACACTTGTTGCTCTTTCTCTCTTACCAAACTTCAGACGATGTGCCTTGCCATATATGCAGCCTTCACATTTGAGACCATCGTGAGGTATGTCTATACCTAACTCCCGCTTCACGAGGTTTCTGACATGTCTTGGGGTCTGATGTCCAAACCTCTTGTGATAAATCTGCAATAGGTCTTCCTGTGACGTTACTATATTCACTTGAATATGGTTGGCTGGGATTATCGCTTTCAGTTCAAGCTTATATAATCCTCCATTACATTTTCTGTGTCCAACAAGGCATGTTTTCCCATTTACTATCAACTTACACTGTGATGAGGTTGAAGTAAACATGCTGTTTGGAATTTTGTCCTGTGCAGCTAAAGCCGAAAACAAGTTTCTCTTCAGTGATGGCACGTACCATACATTGTCAAGTGTCATTATTTCCTTTCTGCCATTGATGCTTGATTCGACTACCACCGATCCTTTCCCTTTTGCTGGAATAGTAGTGACATCTGCTGTGGTCACTGTGTGGTTCAAATCAAAATCGGCAAAATCTTGAAAAATGTCACGCCTGTTTGTGATGTGTACCGTTGCTCCATTGTCAACAAACCAATTGTCCCTATCTGAAAGCCTTTCAGATGAACATGCGTTGACAACCATCAGTGTTATGTTCTGAACTTGTGGTGAAGTGTTTGTTCCATTTTGTGAAGGCTTCGGAGGTCTCCCATGACCTATCCACTTAGGGCAGTCTCTTACCCAATGTCCTTTCTGAGAACAATAGTGACACTTCTTCGCTTTTGGCTTTTTCCTCTGCACAGTCTTATTTACAACTAGCGCCTCTTGACTAGTGTCGCGTTTAACTTTGAGTGCCCTCTCAAAAGCGCAAAGATGGCTTGTCAGATTTTCGATGGTTCGATCAGCTGTCGGTTGTAATAGCCAACTGCTTTTAAAAGGAAAGAAAGATTCCTCAAGAGTATCCAGAATTTTATATATTAATAGTAACTCAGGTAACTCCCTATTGTTATCCTTCTTCAATTCAATATTAAGCTGGGTCCAAATATTTTTCAGTTTAGACATATGTGTGGGTATGTCATCTCGTCAGATAATTTATTGGTCCTTAACTAATATTATTATAGAATAAAACCCAATAAGGGTGATTATTTAAAAACTGGCAACACATGTTAGATTTGTAAGATAAATAAATGCGAAGTGTACGCAGTGATCGTCTTCAGTTAGCAATTGTTTGTCATCGTACAAGGACAATCGGTGCGCCATTTATTTGCCAGATAAAAAACATTAAGTAATGCGCTGAACCTCTCGGACAGTTTAATTGGAACCCGTGCGTCAGTTATTAATGATTTGACAATTAGGAGATTGAAGCAGTTATGGCATTACTGTGGTCGGACATCTCGAGAAAGAAGTTAACTGGTTTGCGGACCCGAAGCAGATTTTTTATTTGGATGTGGTGTACAATAATATTATATCTGTTTAGTTTACCCTGTGGTTGCTCAGGATGTCAAGGTGTAGAATTCAAAGACGATGTTTTGTGGTTGTATCCAGAGCGCACAGTAACAGTGCGGTACGGTAATCCAGTGGAGTTATTTTGTGTCTCAGAAGATTCAAATACTACGAAGTTCTCCCGAGGTGGCAAAACAATACCCTCCGAAATTATCAATGCAACAACAAGAAGGCTGTATATTGAAAAGCCCGAGAAAGATATTTATGTATTTTACTGTCATTACAAAAATAAAAGATGCACTAGCCGGGTGTTAATAGATTCACCACCCAGTGATGTAAAAGATTTTGCATGTATTTCAAAAAATATTGAGGTATTAAACTGTTCTTGGACTTCATCACAATTATATAGTTTCACTAATTATACACTAAATTATGCATTCCATGCATGTCTTGCACATTCAACAGACAGCAAATTGAGGTACTGTGTTTTTGATACACAAAGCTCTCCTAGATATTTACAGATGGAAGACAAATATTCCTTTCATTTACATGGATGTAATATTTTTGGATGCAATGAACAATACTTTGTAATAGATCATTTTGCTATTGTAAAGCCTGACCCACCTATAGGCTTAAAAATATTGACCACCGACCCCCACAGTATTTTACTAAGATGGAGTGTCCCTAATAACATTGCACATTTCTTGTCCTGTGGTGTGGAACACAAAATAGAATATCAGATTGCCAAAATAGACAACACATCATATTTTCGCAGAGTAAACTCATCAAGCTTGCCAGCTAATAATAAGACATATAAGTTTCAATTAACAGATCTTCCTTATGCTCACATGCGATATGAAGTTAGAATTTACATCCGGCCTATAGTGGCAACAAGTGATATATTTTGGTCTGATTTTGCATATGTTGTGTTTTATACTGATAGTGAAAGACCCCAAAGACCCCCAGATACTGTTACAGGGGCATTTGATCAATCTTCTTTTGAAGGAAAAAGAAGGGTATTTGTTTATTGGAAACAACTTGAGGAGTATGAGGAAGCTGGGCCTAAGTTTAGATATAATGTGTCAGTTATGCAAAAGGGCAGAAATATCCAAACATTGCAGCCATATAAAAATACAAGTATGAGCTATGTTATTCTTGAAGAGGCCTCCCTTGATGCCTTAGATGTGTTTATCTGGTCTTTAAATGACATTGGGTCATCAATCAATAGTAGTCATTTGTATATTCCAAGTAAAAGAGATACTGAATCTTTAAAAGTAACCGATTTTACTAAGGTTGCTAATGTAAATGGTACATATGAATTGTCATGGTTTGGAATAAAAAACATAGATAACTATACATTGTTCTGGTGTCAGCACAGTTTAACCAAAGTCTGCACTGGGCGAATGAACTTTACAGTGCTAAATCCGAATATAACCAGATATGTGATTGAATTACCGAACAACAGATATCAATTTGCTATATCAGCTAATAATGGCTCGATGACTAGTGGAATGGTTTGGACAAGTTGTGATATTTCCAGAGATAGCAATTCAGTCTATGTTATCCCTGTTAAGTTAGATCATGATATCCCTGGAAAGTCTTTTGTAAAACTTACATGGAAGATGTCTTGCACTCTGCCAGAAGATGCTATTACAGGCTATCGCATATCTTACTGTCCTGCTTTTGAAACAAGTAATTCATGTGATAGATTTCAAGAAATAAAAAGGGTTTCAACAACATATCCAAAGCAAACAGAAATGAATATAACCAACCTAGAACCTTACACAACTTACCTATTTACATTAGAAATGAATACCACTAAGGGCCTTAAACCTATTGAAAATGCATCAACTAGTGTCACAACAATAGAAGATACTCCTACAAGTCCCATTAATGTTTTGATAACGGATATTAAAAATGACTCCTTAGTCATATCTTGGGATCCACCATTACATTCTAATGGTATAATAGGAAAATATGTTATTAGTAACTATAGTGATGAAATTTATGTTCTACCAGTTTCTAGAGACAAAACTGCCTCAAGAATACAAGTTAATTTGACTGGTCTTCAAGCATTTACTAATAATTCTTTTACTGTTCAAGCCTGCAATACAGCAATAAGAAGTTGTTCAAAACTTGAACCTAATGATGGAATTTTTGTTAGAACAAGTATAGGTACACCACATACAATGAAGGCACCAACAATTAAATTTAATCCTGATAAAATAGTCTGGGAGCAACCAGAACCATCATGGAAGGCAGTAGATCTTTATCAAATAAGAATTATAAAAGATGATAGTAATCCTGAAATTATTAACGTTAGTAGCAATTATTTATCATATGCTGTATCCTACTGTGTAGGTGGCACTGGAGCAGAAACATATCAAATAAGAGCTATAAACTATGATGAAGATGACAATCATGGTGCTCTAGCTGACAGTCCATCAGTTATACTACCCAAGAGAGATAACAAAGATATTGGTCAACGTATAGAATACCCTGGACGGTGGAGTGAACCCAGCAATGTAGCTTGTAGAGGAATATGTTAGAGTACCTACCTGTATATATGACCTTTTTGATAACCACCAGTTTTTTATCCTTTATTGTACTGACATGTTCCATTTTTATATATTTTTACTTTTGTCATATTTTTGCCTTTACCATGTCAACATAATTTTTACCACAAAACTATATCTTATTTTCTTGTATGGTTGTAATCTATGATAGTAGGCGCAATCAGCACCTACAGGTTATGGTCCTATACATCATAGTGAATAACTGTTGTGTGGAATATGGATAGAGCTGGAGATAGTGGGAGCGAAGGCCCCAATATCGAGAAGAAACCTCTATCGGACACGGGTCTAAATATGCAATAGAAAGACTGGAAAGTAATAGTAACTATAGTACCTGTAGATTTTTAATGGAACTTTACCTTATCCATGATGATAAGTTTGAGTATACACAAACAAGTCCCAACTCAACTGATCTAGCAGGCAATTAACGAGACCAGAGGGCCTGAGCAAAAATATGTCTAATGATTAAACCTCATTGCCTAGTGCACGTTAGACAATGTAAAACTGCTAAGGAAGCTTGGGAAGCTTTAAGAACTGCTTTCGAAAATGGGTCTAAATAATCGATGCAGGCTATTGTCAAAGCTAGTTAGTCTAAAACTGGAACAATTTACATCAATGCGAAATTATGTCTCAACGGTCATGATGGTAGCACAACAGCTGAGAGATATCGGAAAAGAGATTTATGATGAACTTCTCACCGCGCTTATGTTGCAGGGACTGACGGACAAGTTTGTTGAAACTTGCGAAACTTGTTGAACGATGCGTCTTGCAATAGAAAATTCTAATATGCAATTAACAACGGATATCATCAAAACAAAGTTACTACAGATGGAAGATCTTCATAGTGCTAGTACAAGTGACAATGCTGCACTTTTAACCTGACATCAACCATCGCTTACATCAACACCCAAGTTCAAGGAAGAGGAAACAAAAGAAAATTAAATGTTTCATATGTGGCGGTCCGCATAAAGCCAGATTTTGTCCAAATAAGATTCAGAAAAAGGAAGCTACTATGGCACTCGCCTTAGCCAATGCTGGAAAATCTGATGAATGGATTCTAGATTCTGAAGCGTCTTTCCACATGACGAACAATAAAGATTTTTGAAGGAATATAAGGTGTATATAGGAGAGTAGAGATAGGTTGTGCGAATGGAGGCAAGTTATATGGTGTTGGATCCGGACATGCAGTGATTGATGATTTGAGAGGTAGAAAGATGTGTTTGTTCTAGGGAGTTAATTTGTTGAATGTGAGTATGATTGTAAAAAAAGGTTTTACAGTTTGTTTTCATGAGAGAGGTTGTGAGTTATTTAAGAATATAATTTCAGCCCATAAATGTCCCACTGCTGGGCTCGGGCCTCCCATTATAGGGAGAATGATAATCGATAATTGAATCTGATGTTACCGCATTAAAGGTGTACAGGAGTACGGAGTTTATAAATTGAAATTCTGTTCACAGAACCATGCAGCCGTAATTATCTGTAACTACATGGAGTTATGGCATAAACGTATGGGACACCTGAATATACTTAATTTAAATCTTTTGCGTAATGGAATAGTCAAGGGGGTAAGTTTTCCGCATGCTAGTAATAACCTGGAATGCGTAGCGTGTCTTAAGGGAAAACAAACTAAGCAACCATTCAAACGGACTGCAGTAACTAGAGCAATTGAAGTACTTGGCTTAGTTCATTCTGACATTTGTCGACCTGTGAATGATTCAGTAAGTGGTCACAAATATTTTCTTACATTTAGGTTGACTTCACACGAAAGACATTTCTTTATTTATGAAACAAAAGTATGAAGTATTTGAAAAGTTTAAAGAATTCCAAGTCGCTAGCAGAGACGTGGACTGGAAAGAAACTTAAAATATTACGGTCGGACAATGGCAAAAAGTATGTTAACCGACAAATGGACTTGTTCTTAAGTGAACATGGTATACGTCACCATTTATCTGTGCAGTATACACCTGAACAGAATGGAGTCGCAGAACGCACGAACCGAACAATAGTTGAAAAAGCTATACTAGAATTATTTTCTCCGTGCAGTTTGGGTCATAAATAATCGGAGCGGTGAAGCGAGTATTTCGCTCTCTCTTCCACTTACGGGCCTTATGGGCGGGCGTAGTGATGCGCATTATTTTTCTCGATAAGCGTTATCGATAATGTATTTAGTTTTGTCATTTCGTGGGTTAGTGATAAAAAAATGAAAGAAAAAAATAGATAAAATAACATATTTATTAAAATAGGATTAATAATGATTTAAAATAAATAATTAGGTATCTATGCATTAAAAAAACTATAAGTATAAAAATTTAGAATGTAACAAGTTATATTAAAAATAAATATAAATACTTATATCTCAAGTTTAAAATAATCAACAAAAAGATAATAATGATTTTTATAAGAATGATAATCTTTCTTTGATAAGAATGAGTTTTTATCGATAAGCGGTGAGCATGTTGCGCCCGCGCAACATGCTCACCGCTTTAGCCGGACTGAAGCCGAGCTATGATTTATGGCCCAAACTGCACGGAGAAAATAATTCTACTATAGGAGCATACTACAAGAGTCAGGGTTAGACAAGAGTCTATGAGCAGAAGCTGTTAACACTGCAGTTTTTCTGAAGAATAGATCTCCTACTATCGCAGTCAAGAAGAGAACTCCAGAAGAGGCTTGAATTGGACGGAACCCAGATCTTAGCATGTTGAGGGTATTTGGTTGTAACGCATTTATGCATATACCTGATGCAAAACGCAAAAATGGGATCCAAAAACTATATAATTGATCTTTGTTGGATACTGTACCGATACCAAAGGATATCGACTGTTTAATCCATTATCAAAACGTGTACACAAGGCTAGAGATGTGGTATTCTTTGAGAACCAAACATACCAAATACTGAACTCGACGATGTTTCAGAAGAGCCTGCTGTTATTTCTTTGAGGGATGATACTGTTGACAATGAACGTGGAGTAGACCAAATACAGGATGTTCAAAGATTAAGAGAGACCTTGCTGCAAAATTTGAAATGAAGGATCTTGGAAGTGCGAAGTTGATGCTTGGCATAAGGATACAACAATCCAAGGATGGCGTTTAAATTGATCAGGAGGGTTATATTGGAAATATCCTACGAAAATTCAATATGGAGGATTGTAAGCCCGTGGCCACATCAACAGCTCAAGGTCAGACAATGGAGAAACCGTCTGATAGTCATCAACCTGATCCCAAAACACCTTATCAGGCTTTACTAGACCGTATATTGCACATACTGTGAATAAACTAAGCCAATTTAATAGCTGTTACAATATTAATCACTGGATGGCGGCAAAGAGTCCTGCGCTACTTGAAAGGGACTAAACATATTTCCATTAATTATTTCAAAGGAAATTATAAAGTAGGAGGCTATGCCGATTCAGATCATGCCGGAGACTGGGAACGTAAATCGAACAGTGTTTAGTGTTCCTATCTCTAGGAGGAGCTATGTGCTGGTAGAGTCAAAAGCAGTGCCTTGTCAACAGCAGAAGCTGAATATGTTTTCTGATGTTTTAAAGGAAGCTGTGTTCCTTCGGTGATTTATTACAGAAATATCTGGCGAAAAAAAGAACCTCTGCAGCTATACACTGATAGCTACTCGGCAATAGCTATGTCTAAGAACCCTGTACACCATCAAAGGACGAAACACGTTGATATGCGGTATCATTTTGTTCGCGAGAATTAGTAGCGGTGAGGTATACCTGAAGTATAAAAAGGAGTGACCAAATGGTAGCGGACGTGTTAGGTGTTGACAAAGAATGTTGTGAGAGTGAAGCGTAAATGGTGCATGTACAGTATAGGATTTAGAATGGGTGAGGTGGTTAAGGAGGAGTGTTAGAGTATGCTACCTATATATATGACCGTTTAATAATCCCTAGTTTGTTAGCCTTTATTGTACTGACATGTTCCATTTTTATATATTTTTCCTTTTGTCATATTTTTGCCTTTTCTGTGTCAATATAATTTTTACCACAAAATTATATCTTATTTTTTTGTATGGTTGTAATTTATGATTAATAGGCGCATCAGCACCTACAGTAGAGATAGACTTACTGTCACATTTATGCTTAAGATGTGCGGGTATATAATGATACAACCGCTTACCTTGATGTTCGGTTTAATATTGCTAAAGATTACATACTTAAACACCATATACTTATGTATATATTTGCACTCATTGGGATAGTGTATGGTTCAATAAAATATTACAAGCGTTACAGAATTGGGCCACAATCAATAACTTTAATATTATTTCAGGTAGGGCCCCCAGCATAAAAATTGGAGTTGCTAGAATTTAGACAAATTTGCGAAAGTGGCGCCCCTAATATTTTGTAAATTAACTTGCCACAGCTTACTTAAATTGTTGAAACATCGCTAAAACGTATATTGAGCTGTACAAGAAGCATATATTCAGATATTCGATTCGATGTGATTGTACTTTCGAAGTTTCGATGTTTTTCGTATAGAATCAGCCAAGTAAGTAAGAAGCCAAGCACGAAACGGCAAGTGCTGTTATGTGAAAGAGAAAATAACATTTTTTTACATCACATTCAATGTAACTGATATATGGTTTGAGGAATATATAGTTTTAAATCTGAGAAAATCGATTTGCATCGATCGATATGTTTATACAGAAATATGGTTCGATACCGTTTTATTACATTTAGAGAGAGATAGAATTAAAAAATAATAATCTAAGTTCCACGTGGTTCCCCATATATAGCCTCCTAACGCCCAGGTTTTGTATCGCTTACATGAATTAAACGCCCAAAGTCCTCAAAATAGGTTTCAATGGTGAAAACCCAAGACTTTGAACTATAAAATTGTGCCTTACAGTAACTTTGCAAGTATGATTTTTTTACATAAACAGGCAGGTTTTCAAATTGGACAAGTACATTAACAATCTGCCCGTTAAACTTCAAGTTAAAATTTTGTGGCAATTCATTTTGTCACTTGTTAGTTGAAGATTTTTCACTTGTCCATTGCGATTTGTTTTTTCACTTGTCTGTTGCGATTCATTTTTCTACTAATCCGTTGCCATTCGTTTTTTCATTTGTCCGTTGAAGTTTCACTTCTGTTATGTGTCCCAGCACTCATTTAGGTTTTTTTATTAATTGTTTTGTTATATTTCATAAAGATTTTGTCAATTTTATATTTAGTTATATTTATTGTTCTTGTAGTTTGAATTTTTGGAATAAAATTGCGCAAAAGTTATGAAATAAAATACCAAAAACAGCAAACTTCCGTACACATGGTAAGAAAAAGAACGAATAGAAATGACTAGGTCACATTTCAATTTTTCGCAGGTTTACTGCAAATTATGATTTGGTTAGGTTAGGTACATTTTAAAGGTGTAATACGCTACACACGCACCAACCATTTTTGAAGTAAAACTTCTATATCGAGGGGGTCTTATGCGATTTTTCGCTAACAAAAAAGCGTCATAGTCACGTGGTCTAATTCTCACATTTTTAAACTCGTGATATCTTTCGAATGGGATGTCCGAATTGAATAATTCAAAAAGTTATATAAAGGTATGGAAGCAGTCTTGAATATGAAGTAACTTATTTTGATAAGGATTAATACCAAGATACAAATAAAGAGCCTTTTCTAGCGGCGGCATTTTAATTAAATTTTTAAAATAAAAGAACACTTATTGTGGCATAACTATAATAGTTAGATATATGATGTCGCGACACTTTTTGTAGATAATGATGAGTTCTGCAAAGTCGTAGTACATTTTTTCATTCTATCATCAATAGTTTTCGCAGCGCAAGCGATTTAAGGAAAAAATCACCTTGGGTATAATTATTGGAGTTTTAGTAATTCAGTAATGGAATTCAATTCAAATTACTAATGGATCTCTAATTTTTTTGTAAATATAATATAGCCTATGCCACCCGGGAATAGCGTAGCTTGCCAACAATGAAAGAATTTTTCAAATCCGTTTAGTAGTTTCGTAGCCTCTTGATCAAAAGTGAGAAAACGACATATTTTTGAATTTTTTTTTTGAATTTTTTTTTTCTGTTAACATAATTTGAGGTTTGAATGAAGATTGATGACGAAAGATGCGCATTTGTTAATGTTCTGTTGTGTGTGTTTAATTTTAGAGTAGATTTTGGATGCGTTTTTGGTTCCGGATCGAATTGAGTTTTTTGTTTGATAAAATATATGTTTACATAAAAAATGAATTAATTAAAATGTACCGAACCTAACCAAATCATAATTTGCAGTAAACCTACGAAAAATCGAAACGTGTGCTGGGACACATATTAGAAGTGAATCTTGAACGGACAAGTGGAAAAACGAATCGCAATGGACAAGTGGAAAAACGAATGGCAACGAATAAGTGAAAAAATGAATCACAACGGACAAGTGGAAAAACTTCAACTGACAAGTGACAAAATGAATCACAACAAAATTTTAACTTGAAGTTTTGAACTGAAGTGGAACTTGAGTTCCACATATCCGTTGAAGTTTCACTTCTAATATGTGTCCCAGCACACATTTAGATTTTTTATAATATGCAAATATCTAATTAATTTTATAATAAACATGTATATAAATATCTGTACTAATATTATATATTACATTCCTATGTCTTAACGATCGTTCATTCCTCATATTATCGGTTATAAATTGATATAAATACGCTCCATTCAAGTAATGCTATATTCAACCGATGATAGTGAGACAGATAGGATATAATATAAGAACTGGCCTTAAAAGGCCCATAAACGATCATGAACTTATAAACTAAACATATAAACTCATTTATTTCATCATACTCATTTCATACAGTAGAGACCTGCAGTGGGCGGAGCGTGAAGAACTCAGGAGGCGATCTGCTCGATGTTCCAGGACGCAAAGCAAACTCCAACAACGTACTTTTAAATCTTTATGGCTTTTAGATATGTCTTTTGACAATGGTGCAAACAAAATTGCCATCATTAATAGTTTTTCAGAAAATATTTTACATTTCTTATTAATGGTGACTGTAAGAACCGACTGAATACTATTATTAAACACGGCTCAGAGCGCATTAATACCCAACAAGAGAAGATTTTTATAGAAATTATGGACAGTGTTCATAGTTTTTATCATAATACCGTAACAGAACACAAGATTGCTCTAGACCAGGGGGTGATCATTGTGATCTTGAAACAGTATCTAAGACACCACAGCGTAGGGCACGCCATCGATGAGGTGGTGAGGCCCATCCTTTGTGACATAGCCAAGACGAGCGGCAGGTACCTATGTGGATTAGGCCGTGAGCCCACGTCAAGTTGTCAGTATTGCGAGGCTGGCGGTGAGGATACAGCGCTGCACACCGTCTAGCTGTGCCCCGATTGGGAAGAGCCTCGAGACTTCGTCGCTATTATTAGATGTGATCTCTCATTCCTGACCGAGGTTCGCACTATGGTCGGGAACTCCTTCAGATGAGACGCCATCTACTTCTTCCGCGATCGAGTAATACTTATCAAGGAAGAGGTGGAGCGGGAGTGTGTGCGTACCAGCCTGCTCCGCTCCCACCAACAGAGGACGGGTCGGCACCGGTCGAGCTTGCCTAGAGACCGCCGCGGGCGGGTGGCACCAATGCGTCCTTAGGGCAGATTTCTCACTCGCCATTATGTCGTTGACTCGGGGACCTGCCGTAGAGCATGTTACAGACTAGCCCACGCTATAAAGTGGAATAGGCGGAAAGTCCATTGCCTGCCGAGGCCATCGCCTGCTGAGGCCCCACAGAGGAGCTTGACTATGTGCCCGTGGCCTTAACATAGGGGTGAAGGACTGAACACCGAGGGATTTAGTGGGTATCCCCCACTTGGGTGGCAATGACAATAATTGCTAGAAGTGCTAGTACTACTTCCACGTGGCAAATCCGACACACTAGCCGCTATTCTCCATGCGGCTAAACCTTCTTAAGCGTATTTTCCATCGTTAAAAAAGGTCAGGGTCACGTTGATATAAGAAATACTTATTTTGAAGTGATAACTTCTTATGGGAGGGTAAACCGCTTCTGTCTTCAGTCTGTCTGGCTTCCTTTTCCCTCACGTATACGGCAGCGGTAGGCAGGCTCATCTTCTCTCACTCTAACTCTAGCGCCGTATTTCGGTAATAAGATTAAATAATTATACTACTAATGTACATACATACATACAAGAACTGTAACAAAGAATAAAATATATATTATAATCTATAAAAGATTTTATTAATAAATAACCTTTCCTTACATTATCAAATTAATATAATTAAAGTTTAAGTAATAACTAGCTATTCTCAACTTAAACAATTTCAAAATTAAATAGTTAAACTTAGATTACTTTAAGTTATTACTTCTGTCGGGCGACCCGAGACCCACAGGTTTTTGAAGTGAAACTTCTATATATATAGAGGGGGTCTTACGATTTTTCGCTCACGAAAAGGTGTCACGGTCACGTGGTCACCGTCACTGATTCTTATATTTTTAAATTCGTGATATCTTTTGAATGGAATGTCCAAATTGAATCATTCAAAAAGTTACATAAAGGTATTGAAGCAGTCTTGAATATGAAGTAATTTATTTTGATAAGTATTAATACCGAGATACAAATAAAGAGCCTTTTCTAGCGGCGGCATTTTAATTAAAATTTTAAAATAAAAGAACACTTATTGTGACATAACTATAGTAGTTAGATATATAGTGTCGCGTCACTTTTTGTAAATAATGATGTGTTATGCAAAGTCGTACTACATTATTTTATTCTATAACCAATAGTTTTCGCAGCGCACGCGATTTTAGGTATTTTTTTACACCTTGGGTTACTTTATTGGAGTTTTAGTACGGATCCCTAATTTTTTGTAAATATAATATAGCCTATGCCACTCGAGAATTGTGTAGCTTGCCGACAGTGAAAGAACTTTTCAAATCTCTTCAGTAGTTTCAGAGCTTCTTCATCAAAACTGAGCAAACGAAATATTACTGATTTTTTTTAAATATATTTTTCTCTTAACATAATTTGACGTCCAAATGAAGCGTGATGACGAAAGATGCGCATTCGATAATGTTCCGTTGTATGTATATAATTTTAGAGTAGACTATGGATATTTTTGTGGTTCCGGATCGAATTCAGTTTTTTGTTTGATAAAATAAAATATGTTTAAATAAAACATGCATTCATTAAAACGTACCCAACCTAACCAAATCATAATTTGCAGTAAACCTGCGAAAAATTGAAATGTGTGCTGGGACACATATTAGAAGTGAAACTTCAACGGACAAGTGGAAAAACGAATCGCAACGGACAAGTGGAAAAACGAATGGCAACGGATAAGTGGAAAAATGAATCGCAACGGACAAGTGAAAAAACGCAGAAGAACATTAACAATCTGCCCGTTAAACTTGAAGTTAAAATTTTATTGCGATTCATGTTGTCACTTGTCAGTTGAAGTTTTTACACTTGTCCGTTGCGATTCGTTTTTCCACTTGTCCGTTGAAGTTTCACTTCTAATATGTGTCCCAGCACACATTTTTTATTTATTTTGCTTATTTTTGAGGTCGATTCCCTTTTTCTAAATTTTTTTGCTTGAATGAAATTCAATTAATTTATTAGCAGTGTTATAAAAACTTACTAATTAATACTTTTATGTTAATTATGTCATATATATTTCTATGAAACTTGTGTACAAATAAAACTATAGCTAAAGTAACTTGTGAGTGGAAATTTAAATACAAAATGCAGGAAATAACTTGGCCAGTACTGGTATTTTAAAAAAATATAGTTTCGTTATCTTTAAAGTACACAAACGGGATGTGAAGATCGCAATGAGTCATAATTTTTATTCAGCAGCTGATCCCGAATTATGTCGAATTCAACGAATTACAATAATAATAATACTTAATTGGAGATAATTTAATGGCCCTTAAATAATATTATTATAGAAAAATATCCAATAAGGTATTTATTCAAAAACTGGTAACCCTCATTAGATTTGTTTTCGACATTTTGAAGTGAAGTTGGTAATTCTGAGAATTAACAATCCGAAGTTTTCTTTCTATTTATGTAAGTACTTACGCCGTATGCGTAATAATTTTCTTTAGTCCGCTATTTTCTGGGGTTCAAATCTTGACGTCTCCTGTAATGTCTCTGCAAAAAGTATAATTGGTTTTTAGATAAATAAATGCGAAGTGAACGCAGTGAACGTCTTCAGTTAGCAAGTTGTGTGTCATCGTGCAGGGACTGTCCGTGCGCCATTTACTTAGCCAGATAAAACACATTAAGGAATGCGCCAAACCCCTCGGACAGTTTAGTTGGAACCCGTGTTTCAGTTCATAATGGATTGACAATTAGGATATTGAAGCAGTTATGGCATTACTGTGGTCGGACGTCTCGAGAAAGAAGATAAATGGTTCGCGGACCGAAAGCAGTTTTGTTATTTGGATGTGGTGTACAATAATATTATGGTTATTCAGTTTACTGTGTGGTTGCTCAGGATGTCAAGGTGTAGAATATAAGGATGATGTTTTGTGGTTGTATCCAGAGGGCACAGTAACAGTGCGGTACGGTGATCCAGTGGAGTTATTTTGTGTCTCAGAAGATTCAAATGCTACAAAGTTCGCCCTGGGTGGCAAAACAATACCCTCTGAAATCGTCAATTCAACAACAAGAAGGTTGTATATTGAAAAGCCTGAGAAAGATATTTATACATATTACTGTCATTACAAAAAGAAAAGATGCACTAGCCGGGTGTTAATAGATTCACCACCTAGTGATGTAAAAGATTTTGCATGTATTTCAAAAAATATTGAGGTATTAAACTGTACTTGGACTTCATCACAATTACATAGTTTAACTAATTACACACTAAATTATGAATTCCATGGACAACCAGTGCGTGCATGCCTTGCTAATTTAACAGACAGCAAATTGAGGCACTGTGTTTTTGATCCTCAAAGCACTCCTAGGTATTTACAGATGGAAGACAAATATTCCTTTCATTTACATGGATGTAATATTTTTGGATGCAATGAACAATACTTTGTAATAGATCATTTTGCTATTGTAAAGCCTGACCCACCTATAGGCTTAAAAATATTGACCACCGACCCCCACAGTATTTTACTAAGATGGAGTGTCTCTAATAACATTGCACATTTCTTGTCCTGTGGCGTGGAACACAAAATAGAATATCAGATTGCCAAAATAGACAACACATCATATTTTCGCAGAGTAAACTCATCAAGCTTGCCAGCTAATAATAAGACATATAAGTTTCAATTAACAGATCTTCCTTATGCTCACATGCGATATGAAGTTAGAATTTACATCCGGCCTACAGTGGCAACAAGTGATATATTTTGGTCTGATTTTGCATATGTTGTGTTTTATACTGATAGTGAAAGACCCCAAAGACCCCCAGATACTGTTACAGGGGCATTTGATCAAACTTCTTTTGAAGGAAAAAGAAGGGTATATATTTATTGGAAACAACTTGAGGAGTATGAGGAAGCTGGGCCTAAGTTTACATATAATGTGTCAGTTATGCAAAAGGGCAGAAATATCCAAACATTGCAGCCATATAAAAATACAAGTATGAGCTATGTTATTCTTGAAGAGGCCTCCCTTGATGCCTTAGATGTGTTTATCTGGTCTTTAAATGACATTGGGTCATCAATCAATAGTAGTCATTTGTATATTCCAAGTAAAAGAGATACTGAATCTTTAAAAGTAACCGATTTTACTAAGGTTGCTAATGTAAATGGTACATATGAATTGTCATGGTTTGGAATAAAAAACATAGATAACTATACATTGTTCTGGTGTCAGCACAATTCAACCAAAGTCTGCACTGGGCGAATGAACTTTACAGTCCTAAATCCGAATATAACCAAATATGTGATTGAACTACCGAACAACAACAGATATCAATTTGCTATATCAGCTAATAATGGCTCGATGACTAGTGGAATGGTTTGGGCAAGTTGTGATATTTCCAGAGATAGCAATTCAGTCTATGTTATCCCTGTTAAGTTAGATCATGATATCCCTGGAAAGTCTTTTGTAAAACTTACATGGAAGATGTCTTGCACTCTGCCAGAAGATGCTATTACAGGCTATCGCATATCTTACTGTCCTGCTTTTGAAACAAGTAATTCATGTGATAGATCTCAGGAAATAAAAAGGGAATCAACAAAACACCCAAAGCAAACAGAAATGAATATAACCAACCTAGAACCTTACACAACTTACCTATTTACATTAGAAATGAATACCACTAAGGGCCTTAAACCTATTGAAAATGCATCAACTAGTGTCACAACAATAGAAGATACTCCTACAAGTCCCATTAATGTTGCGATAAAGGATATTAAGAATGACTCCTTAGTCATATCTTGGGATCCACCATTACATTCTAATGGTATAATTTCAAAATATGTTGTTAGTAACTATAGTGATGAAATTTATGATTTACCAGTTTCTAGAGACAAAACTGCCTCAAGAATACAGGTTAATTTGACTGGTCTTCAAGCATTTACTAACAATTCTTTCACTGTTCAAGCCTGCAATGCAGCAATAAGAAGTTGTTCAAAAATTGAACCTAATGATGGAATTTTTGTTAGAACAAGTATAGGTCCTCCACATACAATGAAGGCACCAACAATAAAAAATAATCCTGATAAAATAGTCTGGGAGCAACCAGAACCATCATGGAAGACAGTAGATCTTTATCAAATAAGAATTATAAAAGATGATAGTAATCCTGAAATTATTAATGTTAGTAGCAATTATTTATCATATGCTGTATCCTACTGTATAGGTGTCACTGGAGCAGAAACATATCAAATAAGAGCTGTAAACTATGATGAAGATGACAATCATGGTGCTCTAGCTGACAGTCCATCAGTTATACTACCCAAGAGAGATAGCAAAGATATTGGTCATCGTATAGAATACCCTGGACAGTGGAGTGAACCCAGCACTGTAGCTTGTAGAGGAAGGGATGGACTTACTGTTACATTCATACTAATGTCTATATTTGCACTCATTGGGATATTGTATGGTTCAATAAAATATTACAAGCGTTACAGAAAAATGGAAGATATAAAGCCAGTACTGCCTAGTGGTCTTGGTATTCCAGAAAAAGATAATTCGAAATATGCTTTTAGTGGTTGGAACCCAACAACTAAAGATGACAAACCATCCTCTGATGAGATGTTATTATTACCTAATAGTAGAACTACTGTGTCCTGTCCTGAGACTAAACAAAAAGAAAATGATAACTGTGGATCAAGTGATCACACTGATAGTACTGCTTTGTCTGACGGCTCAAGAGGTCCCATTGACCGACAGGTTTCCTCCTCCGATGATGGTTCTGATTCATCCTTGCATTTGGAGGTAGAAACAATGAGAGTGGATGACAATAATGCAACTCAAGATGAAGATTCATGTAATTCTGATATTGAGATATCTAGAGAAAATTCTCCATACTTGAGTGATAGAACATTAAAAAAAAATCCTACAAGTGGATATGTACAAAATGTTATAAATAATATAGGCAATACAGGATATGTACAATCAGCACAAGCAGCTGTGAAGAATCCACCTATAAACTTGCCAGCCCCACAACCTACGGGATCTAGTTATGTAATGGCGTCACTTCCGCCACCAATTTTCACTACTGGAGTAGCACCTCCTACAATTGCTACTCACTCTGCCCCATCTTCAGGATATATTCATCCTGAAGGGGCTCAAGCGAGATCTGGGCTAAGTTTCCCAATCCTTGGACCTTCTCCAACAAAATTATTTGGCCCAGAAAGTTTGCCGACTTTGCCTACCTTGCCATCAACAAAACATGCCGCTGATAGCAGTTACATTCAGCTCCAATCTTTGGATGCATTGCCTAGTCAGAAGCAAACAGTGCGAAATCATGTGCCATTAAAATCACCTGTGTCTAGGGGATATGTCAGTCCAGGGGATGCGGTGATAAATAAGCATCTTAATATTCTATCTGCTAATCAACTAGTTGAAGAGCCAGCTATTTTAGATCCTACTATGTCCCCTGATGCATACTGCCGCTTTTCATGGAGTACGGACCCTACTAATGACAATTTGCACTCCTTACTTGCTGATCCCTCTAGAATAAATTCCTCAAAGAATTGAGCTCTGTATTGTGTAGTTTCAAGTGATAGGCCATAACATAAGTTTATTAGTAATTAAATTGTAAATAATGAACTTTAGGAGCTTTATGAAGTGCTATAAATATTTCGGACATAATATACTTTCACACAAGAATGTGGATGTGCCCTCTAGTGATAATTCTTGTGCCTTATTAATTTATTTTAGGTGATCTTAGGAAGCTTAGTAGGTAAGATTTATTTTGTGTTTAATGTTTGCAATTTTTTGTTTGTTTGTGCCTTTTTTTAAATAGTTCATATTTCTATTCATGTTTTATATATATATTGTTACAGAATTTAAATTGCATATTTAAGGACTAGTAATGGAAGGAATCTATAAAGTCAACTTGATTCCTAGTGACCTGAGTACAGAGGAGATGATACTTCAGATTGCTGACACTTTAGATAATCTCAATGGAATAGTAGACGACGTATACTCTAGACTTACTCGCAGAATCACACAGAACATGGATAAAACAGCTAAACTCAATGAAAGAATTGAAATGTCTAAATTGAAAGTGGAGAAATTGACGGGAATGCAGAAAGCGATAAAAGTTTTTTCTAGCGCAAAATACCCGCCATCAATAACACATGAACATTATCAATCTGTCTTCGATTTAGACGGTTATACACACCAACCTCGTAAAGTTGTCCTTAGTGGGCGAAACCAGGACTATTCAAACGATAAAGGAATTCAGGTATATGTTTCATTGTATCCTCAGTCATTAACTACATACATATTTTCTATGCATTCAAATTTAATATTTTCCTGATAAATCACCCAAATAATACTAACAATCAAATCAAATTCTGGCACAGCTAAACTAGATGACAAATTAATTAAAGTGTAGTTTAAATAATTATGGCCAGGCACCACTACAATTGTCCGTATTGTAAGTCCAAAGGACAAACTGTCATTCCAACAAAAAACTCCAACAACTCTGTACTTTTATGATTGTGACAGTTAATACAATAAATGTTTATTCTGTTCTATTCTAAATTAACACTGTAGTGCTGACCACTACTGTGTTTTAAGCATAAAATATTACAACAAACAATTTTTGTATATTTAAATGATCAATATTCATTTCAAGTAATTTCTATGTGTGTCGTAATTATTTTCTCCATACTCCGTTTTTTTAATAGAAGAGAAAATTATTGCAAAAATAGAAAATCGATAGTTTTCATACAAATTGAAAGTCTAATTAAGACTCATAAGAAATAACACCATTAGAATTCAGTCTTCTTAAACAATCTTTGTTTATAAACCTATTAATACCATACTATTATTTCTATAGGAGAAACTTCACTTCTACCATGTGAAAGTAGCGGAACCAAATAATCCCATACTAAAAGATGATTATAATTTGAATTCTATTATCAATAATTTGGAGACTGTTGGTGAACTCTTGATCTTTAACACTGACGAGAGCCCTTACTTTGAAACGTCGGCCAAGACCAGTTATGTGCCAATTATAACTCCCAAAGAAGAAAATAAAAGCCTCCTGGACGCAGCGCCTTCGTCGATCGTGAAAAGGGATGTGTTGAAGAGAGAAGCCGACGAGTATATGTACGCACCAGGCATGGGAATGGTGAGTATTTAGTTCGATCAAACTAAAATCTTATCAAATGTATGTATGAACTGATTTCTGAATGCCGCTAAGTATAGATATATTAATAGTATGTTGTTATATTCATTTTTATTAATTGACCTTTCATTGATTGGTACTTATATAAACTCTTAAAGTGTATAGAAGTTTATCTTTAGCGATATATCAGGGTGCAGTGGATGATTAGTTATTTATTATAACGAAAGGATAAATTGTTATAACGTGATAATACTAGTATATACTATACTAATATATAAAGTTGAAGAGTTTGTTTGTTTGAACGCGCTAATCTGAGGAAATACTGGTCTGATTTGAAATATTCTTTCAGTGTTAGATAGCCAATTTATCGACGAAGGTTATAGGCAATATCATTACGCTAAGACCAATAGGAGCGGAACACCAATGAAGAATGTTTCAAAATCTGGGGTATTTTTAACTTACTTATTTTTATCAAATTCACGTGGATGAAGTCACGGGCAGATACTAGTTAGGAATATAATTCTGACCTAGTACATGATAAGATTATTAATTCACCAGCCCACAAAAGAATATCGTACTTTTGACCAGATCCATTTATTCTTATGTATTTCGATGCGCTGTATCCTCTACATTTTAAGTGTGTATGGACCAAACTGGACCAAATTCGGATTCAGCATATCGAAACACACTATAGTAGATGGTTAGAGTTAGTATATGGTGGTATAGACTTTTTTTGTGGGCCATTGTTATTATCTCATTTTTTATTGCCTAAAGCCGGCATACAAACAGGATTCCCAACTGATAGAAAATGGTTACTGCTACCTTGGTTATAGTGAACACTATATTATACCAGCCTCTAACGCGAGAAAGAGGAGATCGAATAGGCGGGGTAGGATGGAGAGGATAGGATAGGTATGAGGGAAAAGAGGGCGTGCGAAACACAATTACCTCAAGGTAGACTACTTGCCCCCAGTATTCTGTAAGAGCGTTTTATCATACAATTTGAACCGGCCCAGAGGATTGTGATAAGATGTTTAATCCAGCATGGCTCTACTGCGTCCTAATTTAAGTTCAATATAACACGTATTATTTCGCTCTTTTTTTATAAAGCCGGAGTTCAGCAGACATAGACTGGTAAACAAGTGCCTTTTGGACCAACTTTTTTCAGCAGTCTCCGAAAATTATAAATGAGGTGTCATCGATTCGGAATGGCATCTAGATGATTTTTGAAAAAAATGAAGTTCCGCTTGCAAAAATTGTAAAAGTTATTATCAATTAACTTAAAAAAGGGTGGTTTAGTTTTATTGCAAATATCTCAAAAAGTAATACTGATTTTTCAAATTTGAAAAAGATTCGAAAAGAGCAGAAAATTTCCTAAAAAAAGTCTCGACTCCCGAAACTGTAAGATCAATATTTATAATTTTCCCAGAGGGATGAAAATACGGCCGAAAACGGGTACTCTGGCTTACGCAAGCCACACCCACATCGGCCCTTTAATGAATAAATATTATTTAAACATACTAAATATAAATATAAAAAAGTGGAAAAAATTCAGGCACTAACTGAATAGATGAATTAACAATAATCTGCTTGAAATTTTTTTTATAACAATTTTTCATTTAGTTATTCAATAGTTAATTAATATTTTTTTTGCTTGAACATGAACATTGCAAGTGTGATAATTGTTAAACTATAAATTTAAGATTTTTTCCTTTCTTGGAGCAATTCTTGAAAGGCTTTAGAATAGAACCCCATTGGAAAAATTAGGAAATGTTTATTTTTCATTTTTTATTACGAATGACACCTCATTTATAATTTTCGGAGACTGCTGAAAAAAGTTGGTTCAAAAGGCACTTGTTTACTAGTCTAAGAGTATGGTAGATTTAATAATTGTTTAATTTTAGGACATCTTATTATCTCCTGGTTATTAGAGAATAGTATGTTTTCATAGGTGCCGGATCTGGAGATGCCATTAGACCTACCACATTTGCCAGGCATAGCAGGAGACGTGCAATTCTCGATCACAACTGAAGGCTCGATCGCTCCATCGGTGATGACGTCACCGGTAGCGCCGATGGCTGATCTTGAATTACCCGACTTGAAAGAGCTGCCCGACTTGAAAGAACTGCCTGAGATACAGGCGCCTGAGCCTGAAAAATCTGTGCCTGATATGCCTGATGCGCCTCCGCCTGTGTCTGTGAGTGTGCAGGCTTTGCCGCCCCCTCCGCCTCCACCCCCGCCGCCTCCGCCGCCGATGACGTCGTCACCGACTTTAAAAGACACCACAGGGTGAGTCCAATTTATATTACAATACAGAACCACGTGATCATTTTCATTCTCTTCTGTTGAAATATGTGTTTCATGAGTTAGCTTAGTTCTAGAATTAATTAATCGTCAAGTATAATATTACTCCTTCAAGTATAATATGCCTCAATATTACTATTTACACATTTATAAACTAACTAGGATATGCGCGCGGCTTTGTTTGTCCTACGCTTAACTTGAAATTCCCGCAGGATTCCCAGGATTCCAGGATACACAAAAGACCACAGTTTTAATGAAAATTGCAAGTGTGCAAGTTGGAATAAGCTAAATTCTACGCACCCGAACAACAACAAACCGCTCCCAGGAAAATTCCCACGGGAATCCCGGGATAAAAAAATAACATTTTATTACACAAAATTTGCTAACGATTAGTAAAATTACATTGATTTTAATTTTTTTTAAACTGGCATTTTTCAATTAATCCTAGAAAATTTCCCACGGGATTCCAAAGATAAAATGCAACGCGGAGTATAACTCTAAGAATTAGCTGTCGATCAGTGAAAACCGCATCGAAATTAGCCCAGTGGTTATTACGTGAATCCCAATCAAACAGACAAACGGACAAGAAATCTAGAAAAAGTGTTGTCCGTGGTTTATATAGTCTATTCTAATTTTTTTAATAGCTTCAATGTACAGTCCCGTCATGTGTAGAATTTTATAATATTACTAGCGGCCCCGGCAGACGTCCTGCTCTGAAAAAATAAAAATCTAGGACCCGATCCCAGCGCCACCTACCGGTTCCTATTGTGGATTTAAACCATTCGGGGACCCACTCAAACATACAAAAACAAAATCACCAAAATCGTTCCAGGGGATTAAGAGGATTCTAGAACCCGATCTCAGCGCCACCTACAGGCTCCAACGGGATAAAAAGTATCCTATGTCCGTCTCTCGTCTAAGCTACCTCTCCGCCAATGTTCAGCCAAATCGGTACAGCCGTTCTTGAGTTATAAATAGTGTAACTAACACGACTTTCTTTTATATATATAGATATGTACGAGTGCTCATTTAGTAACTACCGACTCTTGTCCTTCTTATACTCCACTCCATCCAATACAAAAATATTCTGGAAGAAATCGCCATTGGCGATAAGATTGTGCTTAAATTTTAATATTTTAGATTTTATGTAGCTTTTTCATGTAATAAAGTGTATTAGGTTATAATCTTATATATAAAGCTGAAGAGTTTGTTTGTTTGAACGCGCTAATCTCAGGAACCACTGGTCTGATTTGAAAAATTCTTTCAGTGTTAGATAGCCCATTTATCGAGGAAGGCTATGGTCTATATGGCTATATATCATTACGCTCAGACCATTTTTTTTTTACTATTCCACGCGGACGAAGTCGCGGGCAGAAGCTAGTAAACCAATATAAGTTATTGGTGAAAATTTTAAAGATCGCAAATATTTCGTAGGGAATGTTGATGTCTCGAGTCGTATATCAAGCTCTACCTTTAATTTTAGAATGTATTAAGTTAATAAGTAGGTTGGGTACGCCTTAATGGGCCGGGCCTGAACATTCACAGCGTTAATGCACGCTTTTCTATTTCCCTTTACTGGCCAATGTTTTTATGGCGCTCTTTAATTCTGTGTTGTCGTCAGTGGTTATTCCGAATGAACAAGTTTTTCTGTGTTAGATGACATATAAAACATCACTAATAAACACTAGGAAGAACCTGATAATGCAAAATGCATTTTTGATGGTCTTTGCTGGAGATTATATTTTCATTGTTGGTTATAACTTAGGTACCTAAAGTATGTTTTAAATTTTAAAAATGTATCAAAGTAACATAAGTGTTCAAACATGTACAATACGACAAACTTCATCAGCTTTCATTAATCTCTTCATACATTTATTTGAGGTGTTTTTTTAAGTCTAACCTTTCTACCTTTTAGATAAAGGTAAATAACACTAATCGTGTTCCTTGGTTTTGTTTTATTCAATTTTCATAATTGCATTATATTAGAAAACCAGTTTGATTTACATAACTTGGTTTCTTGCCAGAAGCATAAATTTGCATTGAGATAAGTCTTTCGCCATTGTTTTGGTTTTATGTGAGCTATTTTGTGTACAAGAAAGAAAAATAATTACATAAAAAAATAAAACACTTATTTCAGTTAATTCATGTACTACATTGATTAAGAAAAAAGGTACGATAATGGGGATTGTTCGCAAAAAATTACCCTCTGATTTTATATTTTTATTACGTAAAATAGGGTATTTTAAGATACTAATTTGAATATTTTTGTATTTAAGCGTTAGTTTTTTTATAATTCGATTTTAAAATTATTTATCTGATGACATCATAAGGGACAAGTTTACATTGATTTCTTTGCCTAGAAAACAAAAATAATAAAACTTACTAATCATAGTAATCTGTGCTACTACTATTTACATGTCAGTGTCATTACTCATTACGTATCCTGATCATTTTAGTGTTTTTTGTCGCTAGGCTTATAATTTTTACGTGTTCAACCATTATTATTTTCTATAGTTATCGTTAAATTTTTTAAAGTGTTCTTTAGGGAAAAATCCATGTTACAGAGCTTAAATCAAATAATGTACAGTTAGATTTTTTTTCACACCTGAAGCAGGCAAACAGGCAGACGGCCCACCTGATTGGATTTAGTAAGGTCAAGTAAAGGTCAAATACATTTCTTACAAAATACAAGATCGTACGTTTTTTGGAATTTTAACTAGACAGAAATGATTAGGGACACTATTCCTCGAAATGGTTTTTGAAATAGCTAGATTGAAAAAAAGTGAACAATCACAATTAGCTTAGTATAATAAACCGCTTAAGACTTAGAGACATGTGATTTTCAGTACGTTAAGGTGGTATTTGTATTTAAGGCGAGAATGCTAGATGCAAGAAAAATAGAATGTCCTTATTAAAATTCTGTATTCCAATTATTTCTCGAGTTCTTTAGATCAAGTTAATAGATTCTTAATTTGTTTTTTTTTCGTTCTACATAGGCATTTATTTTAACATACCTTGAATTGTTTGATATTTGTGAAGCTCGTCGATATAATCCCTTAATTACCTGTTTGCTATATAAAAACTGGCAAGATTGTTTGGTTGTTTAGTTGGGTGCAACAACGCGCCTAGTGTGTGATTCCATTGTCTGATTGATACGCGACGGTATTATATCACTGTCGATGTAAAACCATCAAATTTAAGGATTTTATTAAATAAAGTAACGCATAATTATTAGTTGCTTGAAAAGAATTTATATAAATTCCGAAAGCTGCCCATCGAGCTCACTGTGGATTGGAAAATTAATTTCCAATATGCTACCATAACAAAAAAAAACTGAATTGAATAAATTCGAAAACGATGTGTATATAATAGAGCACGGCTTAAGCTCCTTGCTGTCAAATTACTTTTAAAATACAAGGAAGAAAATAAGTTTCATTATTGCTTAAATAATAACCTATGCCTTATGTGACTCGTTAAAGTCATAGCGTGCCCACTTTTCTAGTTCGTACGAAGTCTAAGAGACTCCGCGTTTTGTAACACGATAAAAAGTGTATCGGTTGATTTGACTACCGATTACTCTATTAATGTTTGAGATGCGTAAATATTATTCTTAATGTGAAGTAGTCCTACTTTTACCTGCTGATAATTTATAAAAGAGCTTGTTAATCCACCATGACGCGCCGCAGCCGCTAAGCGCTATCGCAGTTGCGCTGTGCTGATGCGGCTTAGGCCTCAAACGTACTGCAGCTAGCTAAAATATCTGGTACGCAACAACCATAATATTTTCCGGTACCCCACCACTCATCTGTACAACACGATATTTGCCGAGGTTTTGTAACTTATTATACATATATTTTGGCTTACTACTGGTTAAAATTTGGCATAAACGCCACAAAAGTAAAATTAATGTTAATTTTCTACCAATGGTAAGGTAATAAGGGGAATGAACAGTAAGATAAGAAACACGAGTAGTGACAATAATCCTCTGCACCATGGTTACGGTGCCATGCCGTGGTGATGTGGTCACACCCAGACTCATTCATAAAGTTAGACGCTCCGATATTGGAGACTCATCCGATAAATCGGTACGCCTCGTGTAATGGTAATACACCTTAATTAGTATTGTGCATCAAATAAATTCAATTAAAATACATAGCAGACATAACACATTTTTTAGGTGGCTGGATAAGATTTTTATGAATAGTTAAATGGTTTTATTATATCTGTTAGAGTAAAAAAAGTGTTTTAATTATCGTTAATTAGCGCGAATATTTTATCTAGGCCCTGGTTAATTATTCAATTTACGTTGCAATGACATTTTTTCTTTTTTATTGTCGTACTTTGTACATACTGCGTTGTTGTTTGTTGGATAGATATTTACTCTTATCTGGTTAAAACATGAATTTATGTATCAAGATAGTGCAGCCGATTAAAATTAAATATGAACTATAACGACATTCTTAGTCAATTTTCGACCAATAGTAAGGCCAATGAATGAGTAGTAAAATATAGAATAGAAACCGGGCGTCAAGCCGATATTAAACGGTTCACTTATGGCTTTTAAATTTGGATGGATTTGGAGGATGAATCAACCAAAATGATCCATATAAACAAACCTGAAGCATCTGTTGTCATTAAATACCATCTTGTCAAAAATCAAATCTGTAACTTTGCCAAAAAAACCATGCCAGTGCGAGTCATGATCCATTCGACTGAGAGATAATCAAACATCCGTATTCTCCAAAATTGACATTGAATCAATCTCAGGTCAAATCATGATGATTCAATATTGAGCTGAGATGGCTTGTCCTTCAGCCAATCTCAATCCAATGCTGGACATAGGCCTCCCCAAGTACGCGCCACATATCCCGGTCTCCCATCTTCCTCATCCAGTCCCTGCCGGCGATCTGGCGCAGGTCGTCAATCCACCGGGCTGGAGGGCGTCCTACGCTACGTTTGCGGAGAAGTGGTCTCCACTCCAGGACTCGTCTGCTCCCTTGGCCGTTGGTCCTGCAACAGACGTGACCGGTCCACTGCCACTTTAACTTGCCAATTTTGCGAGCTATGTCGCTTACCTTCGTTCTCTTACGGATGTCCTCATTTCTGATTTAATCCATACGAGAAACACCTAACACAGCTCGCTCCATAGCCCGTTGAGCGACTTTAAATTTGTGGACCAATCCTGCCGTCAATGTCCATGTCTCGGCACCGTATGTCATGATGGGTAGGACGCTCTGCTCGAGATGGCTTACAGGCTACCAAAACCGTCTAAAGTTACGATTCAAAATCGATTCGATTATCAATTTGAGTTACAGTTGGGATCCAGTAATGTGTCTTAACCAAATTTATTCAGCTTAGCCGATTCGTCTAATGTCAACATAGACTCCGGCAAAAACCCTATCATTCCAAGTCCAAGTCTTTCTCGGTCCAAGAAATATAATTAACATGCTGCGGTTTGCCACTGATATGCATGATTCTGTTAACATTGTATATTTGAATGGTAAGCAGGCTCCAGCAGTAAAAGGAGGTGCTTTTATGAATTTCCTAGAAAAATGTAAATTGGTACCATTTCCACGCGCCGGGATCAGAGTTATGGGTCATATGTACCCTGTTTACTTCAACAACGGAATATTAAAGAGCTCATGTCACATAAACAAAAGTTTAACTGTGTTTTAAATTGTTGCGTAGTAATTTCTTATTTACATTAGTATGAGTTCACTTTGGTGGGTGTAGGACGTAAGTTGTATAGACGCGCGACGTGTCGAAAATTTGTAAGATTTCAAAGCTCATGCCTGCCAGTAAAATAAGGTGTTATTTCTTTTGAGCACATTTCGAAGTCCGATAACTTTGTCCGACCAGAAGCATAGAGTGACTGCATTTGTAGAATCGCTTAATGAACTTGACACATGTCTAGTTGTCTGATGTCTGATAGTTGTAAGTTTGTAAGACACATAAACTTCCATTTTAATAATAATACGAAAGCGACAGCTTTAGTCTCGCAGATCCGTACATTCAATGACTATAACACGCACAACAATATTGTCACTAATGGGGAAGAACGGGGAAGTTGACATTCAGATAGACTGGGACACTTATCATGTTACGAAACAATTATAAAAAGAGTACATATATAGTTTGACTCTTTTCAAAGATTTTTTGATTGATTGAAAGTCTAGCAAACTAAGAAGTTTATTAAGGCAGGACTTGTATGAACATCATTTCACTTGTAGACATGCAGTCTGAGCCAAATTGTAGGTTATTAATAATAATAATAATTTATTGGAAACAACACAGTGCAATACATATTTACAAAACACACCCAATAATGTTATTAGTAATATTTTTTTCTATGTTAGTAATTAATGACTAGCACTGACTTAGTCCTCTTAATGAAGGACCAAATCAATGGGCAGTGAAATTTATCAGCTATTCCCTTCAGGATCCTGTTGTTGCTACCACGCAATGTGCTTAGTAACGAAGCTGTTTTTTGTGCCATGAAGCAACAAAGCCATCTATGTGTGCTTCGGCGAACATAGACGACGCACTGCGGAAATGCGGTCGCTTCAACAGCACCCTGAGCGAACTATTGTATTGACTTTAGATTGAATATGGTAGACGACAACCATATCAATTGAGGGTATATATATATTTATAATATTAATACGGACAGCCTTTGACAACTTTCTGTATACACTGTATGTATACACTAGCTGTGCCCGCGACGTCGTCCGCGTGGAGTTTGTTTTCAAAACCCCCCGATTTTGAAACATTCTTCATTGGTGCTCCGCCTTTCTCGATAAACGGGCTATCTAATACTGAAACAATTTTTCAAATCAGAGCAGTAGTTCAATCAAACAAACAAACTCTTCAGCTTTACATATTAGTATAAGATTACACGCAGTATATGTGTAAATCATAATACCCTGAAAACGGGTTTACAACTATTCATTCAATAAGGAATAAATGAATATAAAAAACATCACTACGTATCAATTATGCCAATCGATTCTTGGAAACTGAAATAGACTAAAGGAAAAAGCTGTATTATATCATTAAATGAATAATACATTATGGTATTATATTTAGGGCACCCTCACTTTAACCATATACGATTCCTTTGCACATTGTCTTCCTTTTAAAGGTTAAGAGTTGTGGGTGGATTTGGACATTAGTTTTGCTTTTATGGCTACATGCATTTTTTTTTTTAACAATGCAAAATTTCTTTTACGCAAACCTATCCGTATTTAGGTTCATTGATTTATTTTGCTTTTAAAATGTCATGTCTAATAAGGTTATTAATGGTAATAAAAGCTGCTAATGGATATGAAAGTTGTGATATCAACTCCAGATGTTGACATTTTGGATTGGTTTCAAAAGCGTTTTACAGTTTTGAAATAAATTATAAATGGTCCATGCATCAATCAACTTTAATAGAATATTTAACTGTTTGTAGTTTTTGAAATGAAAGCTTCTTTAGGCACGTTGGGCACTTTTGGGATGATAAAAAAGGCACTGAAATTGCGTGACCGTCACGTTCAAATGAAGTTTTTTTTAACTTGTAACGTGCAGTACTACGACTGACATTTATTTTAAAAAAATATATTAAAAAAAAACCTCTTATGAATAAGCTGAATTCCATCATGTTATGAGGCATATTCTGAAACAAAATTAAGGCTGAGATAAATAAGTTTGAAGTAATAGTAGACTTACACGAGAGGTGAAAGTGACCAATTTAGGCACGAGATGGTTTGGCGCACGAACGTAGTGAAGGCGGTAATAATTTGAGTGCCTAAATAAATATATATATATATATATATATATATATATATATATATATATATATATATATATATATTATAATTATCAATTGTTGTTCGTTAGTCTCGCTAAAACTCGAGAACGGCTGGGCTGATTTGTTTAATTTTGAATTCTTTGTGGAAGTCCAAGGAAGGTTTAAAACGTGAGTAAATATGAAAAAAAATGCTTGGAATATAGTAAAACCAACAACTTCGCTTTCCCTTAGAAGCTATTCCATCTGTCAAACTTTTGAGGTTCGTGCCGTTGTTTGGAAATCAATTAAATTTAACAGTCGTTCAGAAATCAAATTAAAGTTAAAAGAAGTTTGTTTTGGTTTCGAATGTAGAACATTTTTAATGTTCGTCCCGTCGTTTAGAAATCAACGTTTTTTATTTATTGATTCTGAGTTCGATGCGAAGTTTGCCGGGTCAGCTAGTAAATTATAATTTAGTGAAAAGTAATTATAAGTATAAAATTATGTTACAAAATAGTTTTTCTTTATTACAATATATTTCCGCCGGGATTCAACAGTGGCTGTTGGAACATAAATCACATGTATAATCTATAGTTCGCATGGTTTTCTCAACTTTTTGACAGAAGGGAGAATCGCTTCCCAGGGACGAAAAGAGCATTTTTCATCCCTATGGCTAGGAAACTCCAAGCGTATTTTCAGAATACGAGAAGAGAAAAAGATTTTTAGCTAGACATGTTGTTTCTGCTTCTGAGTTTCTCGCTGCTTATTCTTTCCTTTAAATAGCGATAACAAGTTGCGAATCGGTGTACATAGAGTATGAAGTAGTCTTAATAAATTATATGTATGTGTGATCTTCGAAAAATGTCTTGCAGTAGAAAATAGTTTGAAAAAACTTTAGAATTTCGACCGTTGTACCGCATTCAGTTCAATTCTTATATCACATTAGTCCGAAAACAAAAGTATTTAAATGTGATTTTGGTGTATGATAGCTTTTAAAACCCGGCAATAACCATCCTAAGACAAGTTACACTTACAACCGGGTTTCTATGTTTTACTATCTATTTCTTTACCTTGTCAATTATATGAAATTGATTTTCGTTGTGTGGAGTTTATGCTAAATTTAAAACAGTAATTGGCAAAGTGATGGATAAGATACAGAATAATACATTGCGAAAATGCTAAAATTACACGTCTTCGCGTCGACGTAGCTACATTCTGTCACTTGATAGGCATGTTCCACGTATTTACGGGATTTCTCGTGAGCTATGTTTTATAAAGAAAAATTTATTGGAATTCTGAAAAAGTCCTCATAATTGCGCATATATTATCGTAGGCACGACTTTAATCATTAGTATGCACCGTAGTCGCCAAGAAAATCAAATCAAATTAATAATATAGATGAAACAAGAAGAACAAGACTTATTGTACCAAAGGATCTTCTCCTATAATTAATGTTACAGTAAATAGTTCGAATAGAGAAATATTTCTGTGTAGTTTTATGTAACAGGTTGTTGCTAACAAAAGTTTGGGTATTGCGTATGTCGAGAATAGGGGAAATATTTACAAAACGGGTACGATTTCGCCGTATCGTGTTGTTAAGTAGAAACATACGTTTTGAAAACAAAGCGCGTGCGTACAATCCTCAGAACATGTATTGTAAAATAACATTATGTTTATGTATACGATTTGAGAGTTCTAATTCAAGAATCATTCAACTATTAATTAAAATTTTTGAGGGTGTATGGACCAAATTGACACCAGATTCGGACTCAGCGCATCAAAATACTGTGAAACCTGGTTAAGTGAGACATCAAGGGACCTGCAATGTGGTTTCACTCATAGAGGTATTCCACTTACCCAGTGTCTCAGATATCCAAATATAAACAAATGTCTGTCTTATTTACAGAGGTCATTGAGGCTCAAAATTACTTACGCAATAAGTGCGAATTTTGCGGGAAGAATAAAAATAAATAAGTAAACCAACAAAACGATGTTATCTCAGTTACAGAAGGTCTATGCATATAAAACTCACTGTCTCAGTTATAGAGGTAAATATTATGATGATAAATCGAAAGTTCGAATCCCAGAGTATAGAGTTTGCTTCGTCCCACTAACAGGGGGCAATTCAGTGCCAAAGTGTTGGGAACTCAGCATGAGTTCCAGGTATGTAGGTTTCTCACTTATCCAGGTCCCACTTAACCAAATTTCACACTACATAAAAATAAATGGGTCTGGTCAAAAGTACAGACCCACTTTATTTTTTATGGCCCAGTGTAATTATTAACGATGCCAATTTAATGGCCACCCCTTTGCCTTTTGTTACTGTTCTATGTTTTCGTAAAATATTAATATTAAGTGAAATACGATGTATGTACTTCATTGGAATATTAGATGTGTTTTCTTTGAAATATTTTTTTGCTACAAACGCAGAATAAAATGGCCAAACATATATCTAACAAATTTCATTTTCGCAATAATATTAGTGTACATTTTCACATGAATAGTGGAAACGTAGAATTAACACAAATTTGAATATTTAACGACATCTTAAGCTGACTGTATGACACAATATTTCAGTTCTATTATTTTATAGATGATTATGTTTAAAATGAATAGTGCTCAACACTCATAAGATTTAATAATACTCAACTTTTTTAAACTTCTGTGTTCATTAAAAGTTAATTGACAACAAAAAGGATAGTTTTTATCAGACATTTGATCATAACATGAGTTGAATTTTGTATTAACTGTAAAAAATTGTCGTGTCAAAATACTCATCTCCATTAAAATTCTATTGACGTTTAATCTGACTGTGGCGGAGAAGATCTACATTATTTTCATGTATGTTAGTAGTCGACTTTAACTCTGCCCCTTAATTTTAAACACGATGTGCTAAGTTTATATTCCAAGAAATTACACCTGTCGCACGCACTATGTAACTAGCTGGAACGGCTAGTTTCGTCGGTGCAATCCATCTGTTTTTATTAAACATGTTTTATAATCAATATGACGGAACTATAATATTAAGAAGCAAATAACCTGTATGGTGTAAGATTATTTCTCCTAAAATTCAAAGAACATTGGCTCGTTTGCATAATCGGTGCTTTGTAGGGTATTCTCAGTAAATTGATTTTATTATCTTGATTCTAAGAGGAAAGCTTTTAATTAAATTTAAGAGAAATTTTCGCTTTGGACCTTTGAATGAATACCTACCTCATCGTGATTAGTTTGACTAATGGAAGCTTTGTAATTGTTGTTGTATGAGCCGTTGTAAGTATATTAATCTATTTAAATTTCAAAGTCGGTAGCGGTTTATCAATAGAGGAAAAAAGTTGTGCCAAATTTCGACAACCCGCCAATTTCTAGAGCGCGTTCTATAAACTAATCATAGTTTCCGGCAACCATGTTTTTATTGCAGGCCTTTCATAGAAAGTAATGGAGATAAGTAAATCTGGTTAAGTGGTCTAGACGTGGCTTGTGCTAAATCGTACTACTGTTCAGTTGGTTTTTAACAGTGTAACTTGCTTTGCACACTTATACGATACTTATTTTAATGTCAGATTTCCGAAGACTTGATTTTTAGTTTCAAATCGACCGACATCAATTTGATCAGAAACTAAAAATATATTTCCTAAAATATAATTTAAAACAAACTTTGTTACGGTTTACTCGTATGTTATGGCTTAATGCGTTATTTTGTTATCCTGGAAGACGAGAAATCGTAATTGATTACCGAATGAATTTTAGATAGTTAATAATATGAATATTTACACGGACGGGGGACTTAGATTCCCCCCTCCCCATCCCCTTTTTTTTAAAAGTACTTACTACCTTGTCCTACGTACAAGTCTATTTAAAATATGAATTATATCGCCTCTATTATATTTTCATATGAATTTTATGAAGCACTAATAATAATAGCATTTTGCATATTACGATCTGTAATAATGAAAAACTTTTGGTCATGTGGCGTTTCGTAATTTATAATAGATTTTTCAATATAGATAGATTAATTAATTATCAGATCAAGAGATTATTTGGCACGAATATTGGTCTAGAATACTGACTTATGATATAGAGCAGAGAAAAAAAGGGTTGCTGACGTTACACTTATATCATAATTACATTAAAGCAGAAAAATGTTTTCGTCCTATCCGCGCTCCTTTTTTGTAGATTTATGCTTCCAGCCATATATAATATCTATTATATCTCTAAATATCTAATTAACCCGATAGACATAGAATTACATAATAGCGTAGTATGGGGGGCGGAATGCGCTTTTAGTTTTTTTTTTTTACATATTGTTACATGTTGTGATTAGATAAAGGTTTCATCCACACTACCGCACCGATGATCGGATTGGCCAATATGAGACATCGAGACGCAGCATAATATCCTATCGTACTTTCCAATGTTCCATTATTACGAATGACGTAGAGGCGGATCCCGCAATTCATGCCTCGACGTGCAAATAGTCCATTCACATTATTTATGTTATTGAATAAACTGTTCGGCTGTTGTGTTCGCTGCCGGCGTGAGTTCAATGTTATTGAACTTGGTCCAATTGCTCCCCACTGGATATTTTCGAAACTGAATCTTTCATTGAATTTGAAACGTGTTTAGTCGCTGAGTGTGCTGTAGGGTGGTTTGAATCGCTTTATTATATTTATCAGTGTCAATTCTAACAGAGTTACGTTAATGTATTCTTGAGTTTCGATTTATTTGTTACTAAATGTCAGAACACAAACATGCTCCTGTTGGTCTCGGTCCTCGCCCTCTCAAACAAATGGATAGTATACCCGCGACCCTTAAAGACGAAGTGGGACATCATTCAAAAGTTACGGACATATTTTAAATAAATATAAATCTAAAATGCAATGTTCATTGAATAGTATTTAATTAAGTACGATAAAACAGGAAAGTGCATGAAATACCAGCTTCAGTGTAGTAACTGGAAATCCTTTGGCCATTCATTCACTGTCAATCAGCATCTGTCAATGCGCTGTTCGTATATCTAGTCATGATCCGATAGACGCTTCAATAGAAGAGCTGTCTCGCATCTCATTAAGTCTGTTTGTACATTCGAATTGCGATAAGTGGTATTCTAAGTATGGTTCGATGCCTAGTTTGGAAACATAAATCATCGTCCCCACATAAATTATATTTGCAAACGTCCTTGTGGCGAATTAGCATTACTCTGAATGTTCTTATGCTAATAACACCGCTCGGTGCCATATCCGAATTGTTAAGAGTTGATAATGACGACGTTATTTGAATACAATAAACGACTAACGTTTTCCTGTATCGGTACACGGGGGACAACTTTATTTATAGTGTTCCCATGAACGCTGTGTCTTGACACATCTGGTAGCTTTCTATAAACGGTTCTTGAGTAGAAAGTGTATTACCAATAATGAGGGTGTAAAAGTTATCTGATAAATGGAACGCGTACAAGATGATCACGTCTAGCCGGTTTATCTGTTTGGTTTCTGTTCCTATTAATTTAACAGAAGCGAGGGGGTAAATATCCACTTTCGCAGAGACCTATTACGAGAATTATATGTATCACAATAAAGTGGAATAGCTACACCTACCATGGTATAAATATAGTATCTTGATCCGTGTCAATTTTACTAAGCGTTTCTCCAAAAGAGATCACTTTGGGCGCCCTGATTGTTTCATAACGTGAAGATTATATCAAGTAGACGAATAATTCGATTGATCAAATAAACAATCAGCTTAAAAATAGCTCCATATATTTTTTATAAATATGAGATAAGAAGTTATAACATAGCCTTGTTTAAATTAATTATTATTTTCAACCAACAAACGTAGGTTTTCCTTACATTAATAATAACCATGAGTGTTTACTGATAATTAATTTTGGGCCTTACATATTTCTGTTAAATTCAATTTCCTTATTGATACGTTTGTTTTTTAGGTCGTTCCACGTGGCTGCTCCGACGAAAATATTTTTGTTTTTTCGTTTCAACATTTTTTGGGATAAAAAATAAAATATGCATATTTCGTACGTACAATATCTGCCTATAAACGTCCAACAGGATTACTGCCAAGTTTGGGTCTTAATTTTTTAAAGAATGGATGTCATACCCGACCGTCAAGTTTGCTTTCCACGGAAATAATACATTGTTTATCTCGTGCAGATTTCATTAAGACATTTTACTTCGCCTTCACCACGTGGTAGGTGATTATAGCAATGTTGTGCATATTCATTGGCACATTAGGTCAGAACAATTATCTAAGTGGTGCATGCTTCTCATCCAGGATTAAAGCCCACATCGTACTATGTACAGACCACCTGTACAGACTCTTTTTACCATCGATATTCTATTGCTTAGCAGCTTAGCAGTATTAAGTAAATCACTTCGGTGTTCCATCACATCGTCTAACAATTAGAGCACTGGGTTACAAAGACGCTTTCGACTGTCCTGAAGTAAGTCGTCCGCTTAGTGAACACTTTCCATAACAAGTGTAACATTCTCTTTAACATCACAACAGTCTCAAGCTCTCCCACGCTCCATTACTCCCCGCATGTCTGACAGCTCCGAAATGCACAGTGCGGTTTACATATCCAAAATTTCAGCTAATGTGCAATCAATCGATCCGATTTCGTGGTAAATATTAATTTGTTTCGTGTCTTACGTAGGGTTGTTTGCTTTCCGCTCGCGAGTTTTTTTGCGCATTTTCCTCCTTGACTTTGCTCGACTAGTATAATCTTGGCGTGGTATGCATGATCATGGCGTTGCATTTATAATCATGATAAATCGATTGCGCGTCCTCCGAGCGATGTTATTAATTTCTTAAATATAGCGTATTATTATTTAATCTGTGTTGTGGTTTCATACTGTGACCAGTTTTTATTTTTTTGGTGATCCAGTGTGTTTTATCGAAGACTTTTTAGTTTCATTATTATTGGGCTGGGTGTTATAGAGATCAATTGCACTAGTTCGGGATGTCAACTTATTCTAGCTAAATATATATGTACATATACCTATGTTTTTTATTAGCGTCCTTCTTGACTTTGTAAATGTTGTCCGGGGTGTGTTGTTTTTTTAAATATTTTTTATTTTTCTTACAAGAACTTTCTTGCTGCCTAAAACTATTTAAATTTTTCTATTATATTTTGTTTACTATGTCTACAGGTTACCTCTTGTATTTACAGATTATTTTCACATTTTATCTATTATTATCTGTTGTTCGTGCCTACCCCGCAAGGGACCTGGCGTGAAGTTATGTATGTATGTATCTATTGTTATTTCCTAGAACACTACCTACGTTATGTTTTTTATATACATATACCGACTTATTAACTTAGCTAAAATATGGCATATTATGAACGAAAAAGCAAAATAACCGGTATTTTCAATAAATATATTTTGAATGCATATTTCCCATTTTTGCATAATTAGACTTAGTTTTAATCTGTAAGTTCATTTTAGTTTCGATGTATAATGAAGAGCTATTGTTAGATTGATTCGCAGCGTTTCTTGCATGTTTATGAATTCTGTTTGCTTTTTGAACATTGCAATTGGTCCCATCATGTGTACAAGAAAGAAACGCACACATTAACACACCAGTATAAAACATCCTAATATATGCTCAGCATATATTGCAATGCCTTTTTAATATTTATTTTGCGTTATTTATTTTATTCAATACAACTCGTGCCACGGACCATGTATTGTGCGTTAATGGCACTACGTCAGCAACTTACACAACTATGTATTGCTTGGAGATCGAACACACCAACATTAATTTCATATATAAGTTGAAACATTTATTTGTATGAAGTATGTACGTATAAAAAGCCTAAACAATGTTCAATAGTAATCGGCAGAGCTTAATATATAAAAAGTTCATTATGTTTTTAATCGTAGTATGACGTCGTCTATACTTATTGCTTGTACTTCTAGTGACGTCGATAAGGTTACTTTTGGTTTTTTTAATCGTATTTCTACGTAGTCATGACTACTTGATTGTGACTCATTATAAATATAATATAATGTGAACATTGACTTGTGTATTCTCATTGGGCACCATCATCGTCCTAGCGTCAAATTTTCTAGTTTCTAACGCCAGCTTTGGAGCCCGGGGTTCTGCTTACTGGGTTTTCTTTTTTTGGTTTGTCACGATCGAGGTACCTACGCTCGGCCCGAATGCACTTGGAAACTTACTCGGATGTTACTCGTATAGTGCTAGCAATCCGAGCCCACTCGGACAAATGTGTCTGATGTGTATCCTGCGTCCGAGGAAACTAGCACCGTTCTCAACTGTTACGTATCTAATAATATAAATTTAGAGAAACTTAAAAAAATCTAACAAAAAAGAAACTTCAAGAATATTGTAAAAAAGAAAATATTTTTTGCTTTTTAGTTACTATTGAAGTCGGTTTCTTTTTGTTAAAAAATATTTGTTTCTATAGAGTGATTCTGTGCTCTTTATTCTTACCGGTATATTATATGTAACTAGGATGTATGGACAAGTATACTTTTCATCCCAATCAAAGATATAGCTTTTGGGATACATTTATGTCAAGGTTATTCCAGAAAGTAAGAAAAAGTTTTGTTTTTTTGTGATGTCATTTTCTTCATTTTAGTAATTTTGTAATTTAAGTAATTTGTGCACGGATTGGCAACGTGCAAGCAAAATTCAAATTTGGGTGCCGTATAGAACATGTGGGGGCGTCCACAAATTACGTGAGGTGTTTTTTTTAATTTTCTGCAGCTCCCTCCCCCCTTGGTGAGATGTCGTGAGATTTTATTCAACCCCAATCTCACGTGAGATTTTTCAAAATGTGAGTTTCTTACGTAAACGCGTTCGGCATCGAGTCGCGCGTTCGGCTGACAGTGGCGCGAAAACAAAGGATGGGCTGTAGCCCACTTTACGGTACAGTGTACTGTACCGTAAATTCAGATTAAATTGAGCTATTTGGTATAAAACAAATATGGTGGTTTGACAGTCAGTAAATGTATAACGTTGAAGTATGAATGAAATTATTTTCTTTCGAAAGAATTAGTAAATGATTTTAATCGTATTACGATTACGCTAAGATTAAATCTTAAGCATGTACAATCTGGATTAAATGGACCAAAATAGTATTATTTTTTTTCAATCAGATATATTGTTTCAATCAGAAAAAAATTGCGTGATATTTGCCGAGACCCCCCTCTCTCCAACGTAGATTAGTGAGATTTGACTCGACCCCTCCCCGCCTTAAACACCTCACGTAATTTATGGACGCCCCCTTTTCTGTTTTGTATTTTGGGATATACATTGTTCAGGATTTCCTAGCCAAACTATAAAAGTTATGGATGTTTGTCGCTACTAAGGTAACTTTTACTGTGAATTGACAGGCACTTTGCCGATTTCATTTTAATGTTGTACTTTGACGGACTAACAACGGAAGAGGAAGATTTAAATATTATTGAAACGCAATATTAAACGTTCGTCGGTCGATTTATTTATAGCTTTATTTATCTAACTGCGTGTTAGTATAACTGCGTGCTAATTAGTATGATTACCGACGTTCAATTGTTTGCATAATTGATTGAATAAAAACACGATTTCACTTGCCCCCTAAAACAGGTGTTATTTATGGCTATGTATAAGTTATAAGAATGATTGAAGTTACTTTCAATTGCTTATTTTTAACATTCTCTATTAATCGCATCGAACTAAGAGTTGATTTTTCAACTTATGACGTTTATTTATTTATTTATAACGTTTCAAAAATTTATTAGATTCCTTAGCTTATATTCGTTTAAGTTTGGTATCTATGCCGTCATAGAGGCGTTGCCATGTAATGTATATATATATCCCTATATAATTCGGTATGTATTAGTGTACGTGTGAAAAATTGTAAAATCTTAATCAAATAACCTAATAATTATTGCAGTTGTTCTGTATCTTCATATTATATTTAAATGTTTTTATGTTGTGAATATACAACATAAAAACGCAATTAGCGCTGTAAGTCATGAATATGGGGCTTGAATAATAAGTAATTGATCGCGACTATGCATTGTATTTACTCCATTATGCATTGAAATCCTCAATTTCAAGTTTTTGAGTTTATCACGAAAATATGTTATTGGTTTTCATCTATTAAAGAAAAGAAAATAAATACACACACAGTGATTTCTGAGAAAAGGAAAAAAGTTTAAATTGTCCAAAAATGCATCGCAATTCAAAGTTAAAATATGATAGTTAACGTTCAGGGAATTCTAGTGGCATATGTAATTTCGGGGATAAAAACTGTTCTACTTTCATATTGAACCTGCAAAGTAATAGGTACATAATTATAACACATTTTATCTAAATCGCTTCATATCTAAAACATCAAACATTCTTTATATTTATACAATGTAAGCATCCATATAGGGTTATAAGGTAAATGGGGATAAAGCGGATGTCATTCATAAATGAGGCCGTCAGCGCTAAAGCGGCCTAACCCTCAATTTATTATATTCGGAGATAAATACTGGTAATTATGCAAAACGTGCTAAAATATAATGCAAGAATGGTCTATCTTTGGTTTTGTCACTTGATTAATAGATGGCGTTCCAAAAACTTTTTTGCATTTCCTTAGTTTTACATAATTTCCAGTATTTATCTCCGAATATAATAAATTGAGGTTAGGCCGCTTTAGCGCTGACGGCCTCAAATATGGGTAGGATATATACGTCGGATACATTTGTTAAATCCAATTGATTCATGAGAGTTTCGTAACAGACCAGCATTAGGTCCCCGAAATACCGTTCGTATGCGTAATTGGGATAATGAGGGTACTCCCGATTTGTTATTCAGAATGCGTCTCGACGACAATGAGGTCGAGATTTTTAATGCGCATAACAAATGTGACGCGCTTTCGCAGAAATCGGGAGCCTTGGAATCATGCGGGTTGTTTTACGTTGTTGATTATGTTGCTAGGTGAACGTATTTTCTAGGGTCTTCTTATAATAAATAATATACGGCATATAAATTCCGATTTACGTAAGGTTTTTCTCCAAAGCTATTTGTGCGCATCCGTTCGTTCAAGGCACCGGAGAAGCTTATTGTTGAACTGTTAAACTTACTGAATTCTATCAAGACACAACTAACGTAAATTAATAATTATATTCATTTTAGTTTAACAGCTAGCGTGTTTTGTGCTCTATTTTCTTTTACCTTCTCCCAATTATTTGGGGCCGGCACTCCTACTGTCTTCTCCTGGCGTCTTTCCTTTTCCTCCTCTATTTCGGTATACGTCCTCTGTCACTGAACAAATCATTAAACACCATCGATCGATCTCTTTTTTGGTCTACCTTTACAACTGTAATTATGTAAAACTTATGATCAACACATATTGTTATTTAATACTTATGTGTAGCTGTTTTTCAAGATGACATTCAATCTTAAACGTATCAACATATCAAAAATGACGCTCTCACCAGTAGAAGCCAGGTGGATAAGAAAAGGCATTTTGTTTTTGTGTGATTCATTTTTAAAAGGATTATTTAAGTTGAGAGTTTGGTTCTGAAATAAAATAAATAGTAGTTTTTACTGCAATAACGATCGAAACACAAACATTGCGATTGAACTTGGTGTTAGAATCTTTAATCACCCGTATACGCTTGCGATGTGATGTACCGAATATGGTGTTGTTATGTTTAACCAGTACGATGCTATACGAAGATAATAAGATGTTTATATCAGTACATATGAATTTTCTTTCTTTTCTGATATCCTTTTTAGGGCATGGACCGCAAGCAACTCTCAAGCACTTTAATATTATAGATCGAGTTATGTATGTTATATTGGGTAATTAAAGAGGATTCAAAAATAGAATGCTTCGATCAGTTTAATTGGTTTATTATGCTGCAAATTCTTTGAGACTTTTGTTTATTTATATGACGGACGCTTTGAGTGAAACGTAAAAACTGTGCGAAGGTAAAATGGCATGTGGTCATGCGGCGTGGTGCAGTATCTATACATTCTTCAGTTACTGCTGTTTTAATATTAATCTGTACATTAATGAACTTTAATTTATTTTATCTTCTTGCTTCATTTGCAAGAGCGGAGCCTTGTTACAAGTTTTCCAGCAATTGTGTAAAATGCAATAGTTTTGGTTTTCTTCATGTTCGTCTGTCGGTCTCTGCATTTTGCAGTCTTTTTAATAAGACACTACAGAGTCTTTAAGTATGAGTGAAGTTTAACAGAAACATGTACATATTCTATTCGTGCAGGAACGGAAAAAGAATACAAATTCCTGCGGCCAGTCGGCCTTTAGTAACAGGCGACAAAACAATCCACAGCCAGACGGTAGAGTATTTGCTCGTCTGGATGGCTACCACCCTTGATCTAGAGTATGCCGCCATAACAACCTTGAGTTGTGTTGTTATGGCATTATTGGCCATATTCCAGTCCCCCCTTAAAGAGCGGCAGCACGTTGGTAGTACTTTTCTTGTTACCAATGTCTTTAGGCGTTGATAACAACTTTCTATATAGGGCCGTCTGCCTGTCTGCAGAAATCTAGCAATGAAAAAAAAATGGCGCCTACATATTTGTGATAAATATTGAAAATTAAGTGAGATTGTTTTTCAATGTACATTGTTGGTTGTTTTAGTAATTGTCTTATTCGAAATAATAATATTTTTGCGACTGGGCTTGTCGCAAGATGCGACAAAATACCCGTAACCAGGTGCTAGGATATTTACGCGCCTGGGGGTGTTCACCATCCCTGGTTTAGAGTGTGCCGCCATAATAAATCTTGAGTTGTGTTTTGATGTCAGTAGCCGGTTTCCAGGTCACCCCTTCCATTCCGGCAGCACTTTCTCCATCCGAACGTTGCCTGGAATAGATTGCTCTAAGCAATACGGCCACCTATTGTATCAGTTAAGTTTTAAAAATAATTGTGTGTTTCTTTTTAACACGTTGATACAAAATAAAGAATATTGTATTGATGCAACTTTGGTGTCTTGCAAATGTCTATAGACAAGGGTAACTAACCTGTTTCTGTCAGGTGCGACGTCAGCCCGGCTATTACAATAGCAATCGCATACAAATACTCTAGCAATAGAAAAAGAAATTGACTTTGAAAAATGTCACCATGTTTTTTAAAACTTTCTATATATATGAGAAGACATTAGCTTGCAAAGTCGTAGTAAGTTGTTTTCTGTAACTTTCAAACTATGAAACTTGAAAATTGTGAAACAAAATATTGAGGTTGTAGAGATTCAAAAATATTTCAATGAAAATTGGTTTGAAATACTTTTTAGAGTTCCGTAGCCAAATTACGAAAACTGGTTATGTTTGACATTGAAGGAACTCCTCGTTATGCGCGGACTGTCAAATACTTCCATAATTTGTGTTAAAATGATACATTTAATAATAGACCTAGTGCAGCAGTGGACTGCAAATGACTGACGACTACGACTACTACTACACTTAATAGTCTTATATTTACACTACGAGTGTAGCAGTATATAATTCTATCTTGTAAAGTATTTTTTATTACAATTCTTTTATGTTACTAGCTTTTGCCCGCCTTAATTTCCATAAATTCCCACGGAAACCGGATTAAAAAGTAGCCTATGTAAAGTAGCCTAATTTCAGACTATAATCCATCTTTGTGCCAAACTTCATCCAGATCTTTACCTAACTCTAAAACTTTAGCATTTAAAATATTAGTACCTATAGATATGACATGTTGCATTGTTCAAACATTATAATAATATGAAAATTTTCATATTATATCTTGTCTTTAATATCTAACTTAATTTATATGTCTAGACTTATTGCACACGTCTAGACTGAGCGGAGTACATACAGCACAGAGGTCGCAATGTGATTTTGTCCTTTGGGGGTCAAATTAAGTTTATTATCAAAGAAGCAATAAAGTTTTATATCGTAATTACCAATTTATATTTTAATAATTAATAATGATGTGTATTTATGCTTCATTTATTACCTATTTAGACTTATTCATGCAAAACGTTATGTTTGAAGTTTTTGAAATATGTATGAATTATAGAATTGAAGTATTATAAATTCCTAACCAATATTATCACCCAGGCGGTTGTTTAATTTTGGTTGCGTTTGAGGCGTCCAACCTGGGTCCTTTTACTATTTTCATTTTTCACTTGGCACGTTTTAAAAAAACCTTTATTGTGAGATTGTTTGCATTTGACATGCATGTTATCTGTCTCGATGTTCAAACTGCCTGTCTTGCGCCTATTTTTTGGTCCAAAGATTGAAAGTCAACAAACAATAGTTTATCATTATAGTATCTTCTAAAGTTTTCGCGAGTAGTACACATAATAAAACTATGTTTTAATTTGATTTATATTCCTACGTGCGACGATTCGACGACTCTTCAGTACTTCTGCGATCACGACTGCTGAAAATGGCCGAAACGTCGGGATAAAAATGAAATAAAATACTGCGATTAAAATCCTTCATACAGCTTTATTTTTAATAGTTAATCATTTGCATAAAAAACCAATTTAAGCACAAATCTCGCTTACGATAATTCGACGGTAATGGCTTGTCATGTCTTTTTATTGCACGAAACAGGCAAACAGACGGTCCAGCTGAAGGCATGGTTACCGTTGCGTTGCCTATGAACGTAAGCAATGCCAGGGGCGATGTCATTTTAGTATGAAACTGCCCGCTTATTTTATATTAGAATATGCTCGCGATTTCGTCCACTCTCGACTTGAAATTCCCGCGGAATTCCCGACACACAAAGTACCGTAGCATACAAAAAAAAGAATGTCAGCTACCGTTTTAGTGAAAACTGTGTCAGAATAAGCTAACTTTTATGCGTCCGAACAACTTCAAACCGCTCAGGGAAAATACCCGGGACAAAAAATATCACATATTTCATTACGTAAAATTGAAAATCGATTAGTGAATATCGCATATAAATTGGCCAAGTAGTGTTTACGTGAATCCCGAACAAACAGACAAGAAACCTTAAAAATTGCATCGTGTTATCCATATATAATCTATTCAAGTTGTTTTTATTTTAAATAGCTTCAATGTACAAAAACGACTTTTTTAGATTTTTATAATATAGATTTTGACATCTAACATCAAACCACATTTATTATTCACTCGTGAACTCATTTCGCCGAATCTGGCTATTGTGATATTGCTGACTATATAAGACCTCAATATTAAAACAGCATTATTCCACATTCACAATGGAAAAAATGTTTTGTTACAAGTTTCAAAGTTTCTTTTGAAATATGTCGCAATCTGTTTATTTAAACAGTCTTAAAATATCCATGAGTATCTGAATAGGGAGCAGACAGTCAAATGTACTGAGATACTATTTGTGATCTTTGATAGATTTTACATGAGCATAGAAAGTTGTGACGTCATAAGATTGTAAAACTGAAAAAATCGCAACGCAATAATTGTATCGTTTAAACAATGATTAAATGTATATCTTGATATTTTTAAAGGGGAGTTTCATCTGCATTAGTTAGTTAAAGACTTAGGCCGTTTCACACAGATATGGCATTGGGCTTAGTGCGTTACTTAAGATGCGACATTGTATATACGTTAACAGCGTTAATTTTAACACTTTAAATAAGATGCATTTGGACACAGCCTAAATCATTAACACTAACGCAGATAAAGCCCTAGCATAAAGACGATAAAATGTTATTTTATAGTTTGTTAGTTTTATAATATGTTAATAATGTTAGAATTTATGCATTCCTATTGTAAAATAATTTTCAACCATAAGTAAGCCTCAGTCAAATTGTACGCCTTTGATGAATCTGCATACCAAAAAATCGTTCTTTAAGCCAGTTATTTACCGCCCAAAACTTAGAAACGTTGAATTTTATTGTTACGTTAACTCTTTCTGATTTTGTCGGTCTAGCATCAGTGCGAGAAAGGTATGGTATATGGAAGTTTTTCCCGATTCGGTCGGTGTGTGTCATCCCTACATCAATACCGAGCGAAACAGGAAACGCTCATAGATAAAAGCGTTCGGTAAATTTTTGGTACTGCGTATAACGAGCGAATCGGGAAGACGTTCAGTTCAACCGTTTAAAGTCTAAAACCCGAGTTTGAAATTATTATTATACCTACAGTACAAATACAATTGGTATAATCCATTATAATATGTAGGATTGAAAATACCCTATAATATGTCAAAACTAATTAACATATTTCGTTCAAGGTATTGTAAGCTCTACTACTTTAATTTTTCGACTCAAGCGAAAAGTTAGTTAAGGGGAGGGGGGGGGGCATTACGACTTCGACGACGACATAAAACGCCTATAGTATTTTATTTTTCTTATAAGTTTTTGAAAATATTTATGTTAAATTATGTCCTTTAATTCAATACATTTTGTACTTAATATTCAGATATTCCATGATTTCTCTAATTACCCGTTTCTATGTTATCTTACCAATCGTTCATTTGCCTTAACATCGGTTAAAATTTGACATAAGCGACATATAAGTAACGTCAATCGACGGTAAGGCAAGTGAATTAATATTAAGATATAGGAACCAGCTCTCTTACCAGACGGTAAGTTATTGATTGCAAAAATCGTAAAGTGTTACATAAAAATGTTCTTCTAAGTAAAACCAAGGTAATAGATACCTATTCTCTTGTGACTTGAAGATCCATGGTTTGAATGAATCAGGGTCATACAAACTACGCTGGGCTCGGGCCCATTATAGGGGGGTACGGACAATATACCCGCCACGCTTGTCCAAGGTGACTTCGCAGGGTTATCTCGATGTACAGGTTGCATCACCATGTTTTCCTTCACTGTTGTTAGTTAGGTAGTTAAAGCAATCTGTTCCACTGAAAATGTAATAGGCAAGAAGTTGCCGCGGTCTGTAGGTAGACTTACGTTACCGGAACTAAGCAATAACGCCTACACATCATTATAATATAATCAATATTGATGTGGGAGAACATAATGTACTGTATGTCCTTTATGGGATTTTCCTCCATTTATCATTTTTGAATGGGATCTTGTCGATCGTTTTCCTTGTTAAGGGCACATATATTTCCTTTTCTTTACTTTGTAACAATATCCAAAACCATAATATTATGATTAAACCCACGTTTTCTTGGAGATTGAAATGGAATTTTATATTCTTGCGGTTCAGAGAAACTGCCGAATACAAGGATATTATTGGTTTTAAGTCAGAAAGATATATCGTTTTATCGATTTACGTTTATTGTATTTATCCGGTTTTTTATGTAGATGATTTAGAATATATTAAATGACTATATAGATTTTCTGTTGATAAGCACGTTATCCGGAAGATGTTTGTTTTAAAATAAATATGGAAATGTTTTATAAAATCTTAGTTTACATTAGAGATGCTAATCGTAGAAATACGCATCATTGCTATTTTATTCAAAAGCAATTGCCAGGTAATAAAGATAACAATTTTCTGAATATGATTATGGAAATACATGAATCCCGGAAAAACCCGTAAAAACTCGGGATAAATAATGTTACTAAAGATATAACTAGAATTCTTTTTTTTACCTTTTTACTTGGCCATTTTAAACCTCTCCTAAGAAAAGGATTCTTGTGATATAATGTATCGCACTACTCCGGAATTAACTACCCATATCGATAAAATCGCATGGAAATCGGCCCAGTAGTTTTTACGTGAATCCCGAACAAACAGACAAAAAATGTTAGAAAAAAGACTACATTTTTCAATTTTACGATATTATAGTAAAAACTGGTAAATATTACGTAATTTAAGCTTGAGTACAGTTACGAAAAAATTGTTTCTAAATTATCAAATTTATTTTCGTCTTTTGACAAACTGACGTTTTTTGGCCCGTTTCAGCATCATCATTGTGCTGTAAAGGATTACAGTGGATGATATTGCAAAAGTTTTTATTCGTTATAGACGCTCTTAAACTACCTTGATAAAATATAGTAATCTTGTTTAGGTTAGGTTTTGACAAATACGGAATCGTTATCGTTGTGCCCGTGCGTTCGTCTTTCTTTATATTTACATAAAAAGCTTTGAAATCACAAAATACATAAATATTATTCGAAATCATCATTTAATTGAATACCAAAACACTAGGTATGTTACAGTGATTTTTCTCAGAAACTATTATTTAAATTTTATGTTAATAAGTGAGTAGACATTAGCTTTTATATAATCTTAAGTTTTCGCGACTTGTATACATAATAAAACATAGTATTATTAGCTTTTATAGTCATCAAAAGCTCTACTAACTTTTGAACTACGGGATGGCGTATTGTGAAAAAATAGATTGTATTATAAAATATTTTTGAAGGTAGTTCAAAAATATTTTCTATGACAATTGATTTGGTCAAGTTCAAGTTGTGTAATTTTTGAATTTGGAATATTTCCCATTGGATGTTTTTCGTGGTTCTGTAGTTAAATTACCAAAACAGCGAACGTTTGTCATCTCTACGACACTCTTCATTTTGCTTGTACAGATACACACTAGTCCGATTTATTTTATGTTTTTCACATGTATAATATATATATATCGATATTTTTTGTCACACAGGGAAAACAAGACCCCGAAGGCCAGTGCTCCAGCGCAGTAGGTGACGCCCACTCAAACCTCATGGCCGCCATTCGCCAGGCTGGCGGCGCTGGACGTGCGAAATTGCGCGCGGCCACTGAAACCACACCAGCTAAGGTAAGAGACTCCTATTCACGGACTGGATTCTGGAAATCGCTGTGGGGGGACGCGTGAGAAATAGCTACTAAAGCTGGTGTTTGTTCATCACCCTTTACCAAAATCGCGGGAAAACGACTTGGCGTATTTACACCACGAAGGACGAATACGTAATTCATTTACTTGATTTTAAATTTAGTCTTACTACCGCAATCGGGGAGCTTAAAAAGCATTTAATTTGAAATTCATTCCCTGTCATTTTTTTGTTTCAATATGTATTACTTTACTGTTAGGCTCGGACTTCCCCATTTTTTTTTTGGGGAACGATCAGTAATACTCGGCATGTTTGTCCAAGGTGGAATGGCGGGTTTCAGACATCGGTTATCACGGATGGATCGTCATAATTTTTTTCCTTACTGAAATGAACTAAAACTTTTAAAATATGATGATAAATACGTCTATAAATCTAAAAAAAAATATATTAATAAGTAATTAAGATAGACTGTGCAATTTCAATGAATTGATCGAGTATGATATTATGAACTGTAAAATTGGATTGTCATGACAGAATGTCTTGAGCTCACTTGACCATATAGCGAAGAATATTTGCGTCGGCAGCTTCGCTTAGAAGACTTAAAAATTTCCTCCCTACTGCTACTAAAGTAATGCTTGCTCAATCTCTGTTATTACCCATACTTGATTATGCTGATGCCAGTTATATCGACTTAACACAAGAACAACTAAACAAGCTCGATCGACTTCAAAATGTCTGTATACGGTTTATATTTGGGTTGCGCAAATATGACCATGTTTCCGAATATCGCAAGAAGCTTAAATGGTTACCTATTCGCCTTCGCCGGAATGTTCACTTACTCTCTCTTTTGTACAATATCCTTTTTGATCCTCGTACCCCTCCGTATTTAAAGGAACGTTTTGATTTCCTACATCTTTCTCATTCCCGTTATTTGCGCTCTAGTAATAACCTCTCCTTAATGACACCTGTACACACTTCTTCCTTTGTTGATAACTCTTTCACGGTACAGGCTGTCCGTTTATGGAACTCCCTGCCACTCAACATCAGACAAGCTAAATCTATATCGTCTTTAAATAATGGTACAATATTTTGTCCACAGTCTAAAATGCTGCTGATCTTATATATTATTTGTCTTATTTTGTATATATTAATTATTATTATTTATTTATTTTTTTTTTTTTTTTTTTTTTTTTACCATTTTTAATTTTTTTTATTGTAAGATCTTTAACATAGCTTTGTTCCATTATACTTTTTTAAATATTTTTTTTTGAATAATTTTTCATTATTATTTTCACATATTGTAACAATGTGTATTTAAGTCAGAAAAACTGCCTAAGCGGTTCGTAATTCGCGGTCGAAATTCGAGCCCACATCATTACAATGAAAATTAGTATCTGTATGTATAATAAGTAAAATAAATCAATAATCAAGAATGTGTATGTAAATAAACTTGACACGAAACTAAACAAGCTTACACATACTATAGTCTATACAGATGAATAAAATTGAAGTGTTTGTTTGTAATTTCAAAATAATAGCTTTTTACTAAAGGCGTATGAAATATATCGTATAAGTATATACGATATACATACTCATATAAAAAATGTCTTATTGTCTGGATGTTCCGGCTAATCTCTGAAACGGCTGGACCTACTTCGACGGGGCTTTCACAGGCAGATAGCTGATGTTATAAGGAGTACTTAGGCAATTATTTTATTTTCGCGAAAAAAAAACCACAGGAAGTAGGGGGCACAGCTAATTGGCAATAAAGTAATAATTTACTTTATAATTATAGGTAGGAATAAACACATTGTCCTCTTGATAAGAGCAACAGCGCAAATAATTAAGTGTTACCTTCTCAATCTCACGATTCGTAGTAAAGCGTCAATGTCGGAGTTAATGACCGATTAAAATTTTTACCGATTCTTGCAACAATTAAATAACTCAACATAATTACATTTTAGCATCTCAAGTTAAAACTTCATTAAATTTTAATTCCGGTTGTCTATAGGTGTTGATGATTTCGACGTATTTATCGAATAAATAATAAGCAGACAGTACACACATTGTTGGCCTTCCTTATAATCGTCTGTTAAAAATTAAGATACTGCTCAGCAACTGATTAATGACAATCTTACCCATAAACTCCTCTTAAGGATAAGAGGTGGTGGCAAAGTAACTCATAAATAACTGTCACAAATAATAACCAACATGGAGATTAAGTGACTGCTAAGAGGAAAGATGGCAAGTTTTATTTGAAACAGCCATTGATTAGCTGCTTAGGAGTCTCTTATTTAAGAGATGGCTAATCCTTTCTTAACGAGATTATTATAAGTAAGGCCCTGTATGTATATCCTTAAACTCGGCAAGGCACTTTTGTGTTACGGATAATGTACAGTGAACCACTGGGGCTGATCCCAGACACTCAGGCATAGTACACACAGGAAAGTTTATTTACGAAATTTATTATACCAGGAATCAAATTCAGAGCCTCAGCGCTGCAGTAAAGTAGGCAGGCAAATGTTTTGCCCACTTCAACCACAGCTGTCGTGATAAAATTACAAGTCGTGGTTTATTAGTGGGTGAGGCGTGAGTGGCCTCATTTCTATGACGTGGTGTCGAATCCAAATCGGGGAGTGTTTGCCCTTTGGGAGCTTTGTGACCTACGCATATTGTTACAATTACCACATGCTAATTTACCTTACACAAAGGTGGCGGGTGTATTGTTTGCTTCTCTGAAGTGGGAAAACTGATGGTTTGCGATGGGGCGTTTGTGGGCTGCTATTTATTATCAGAGAAATCTTTCAAGATACTTTCTTAGTGGAGACATTTATTTTTACCATTGAATTTATTTGAGTGATGATATTTTTTCTTTTGGCCCTGGCTCTAATTATAACATACTCGGGTTTGTCGTTGCACAACCTCTATAGTTCTCTTTTACGAGTCAAATGTATTATCTACAATCATTTCAAAACTATGCTCTTGTCCTTCCCATTACACATTCCACTATTAGTCGATTTCACCTATCGTATACACAATGTGCGTATCATATATAGTTACATTGGGATAAGGATGAGGATAAGTAACCAGTGTAACGTGGAACATACTAATAACAAATTAAATAAAAAATATATTTTATTGTGTAATAAAACCGGTTGTCATAGGGGCTTAAATGTTTGACCACTAAATTAATAGACTACAACAAGTGATAACAATCATGAGGTGGATTGCGAAAATATCGAATGATTACGAAGGGCTTTTTTGAAAGTTGCAATCGTGACTGAAACGTTGAGACATGAATAAGATTGAAGTGGCATGTTTGAAGAGGGTCTAAAACATTGCTCACAAAAAGAATGCTGAATTAGAGCTAGGCCTACATTTACTTTTATATCCATCAATATTCTTATTGATAGATTTATGAGTAAATTTAGGCATATAACCAGATGGACGGATTGTGTCAATAAATACTTATAGTCGGGTACAATTTTATTAGATTTTATCATAATAATTCATTTTTAACTGTTTACTCGACCTCGACCTTACACTTCAATATTTTTCTTGACCATAAGATAAAATATGAATTTTACGATTTCTTAGAATTGTTTATTTAGTCAACAATATCAAACATTTGTTTCATAAGTAACCTCTTGTTGCGATTTTTTAAGATTAATTTCCAGTCTTTCTGATTTTATACTCATGTACATTTAGTAAACTGAATACGTTTGTATAAGACGAGCCGTTTAAGATACTTAAATGAGGCTCCTACTACGAACTTATGAATATGATTCTTGGTATAGCGTGTTGTAAAATGTTTACTGCCACTAGCTTGGCGACGAGAGTTTCCAACGACAAGTATAATTTATTAGCTTTAGGCGCTACACTCTACATCAGTTTGCGGATAAGACTGATGAACTCGATGCTACTCCCTTTACGGGTAGTGTATTATGTGTAATATTGCATAATAATATTTGCATTCTGTGAAGCGAAACCGTGTCAACCCACGAAATGGCAAATAAAGACTGTTATGACAAAGAGTTTATTAAATTTATTTGTCACGTAGATAGATATAATAACAGCGTCCATTTGTCTGGGCAATGCGTAGTCCAGTGCTTATTTTGTTTTAAATACTTTGCCATTAATTTTCAAAAGGTCGTTTAGATAGCAGGTAGTACTTGCGTCGAATGTTTTTACAAAGATTTTCGTATTTATATAATTTAGGCAATGAAAGTAACATAATAACATATGTTTGTTTACGAGCGAGAGTACATTCGTTAAGATAACGTACTATATATAGTTTATTCAATGCTAATAAATTAGGTATATCTGTAGCTTTTTTAAAAACATGTGTTATTTTTATTAATGTATTCTCCGATTTCTAAGAAACAAAACGACAAACAATAAATATTACAATAAAAAAATTATCCTGGGGCCAAGGCCAGGCGGCTTGTTTTAAGAGGCGACAAAGTAACCCACAGCCAGGTGGTAGGGTATTTACCAGTCTGGATGATTATCACCCCTGGTGGTAGAGTATGCCGCCATAACATCCTTGAGTTATGTTCCAGCATTACTGGCCAAGTTCCATTCTCCCTTTAGAAAGCGGCAGGATGTTTGTAGCATTATTCGTGTTACCTACATATGATAACCGCTTGCCATCAGCTGGACCGGTCTACCTGTCTGATGAACTTATGCAACAAAAAAATGTTTTGTAGTGTACTAGTCTTAAGCGTTTATCTCCCAAGCTCACTGAAATTCATAGCATTGTAAATTTCGTAAGCGAACTTTACGTTATTTATTGGTTATATGATTTGGGTATCTGCTGACGGTCCCGTGGTTGACTGATAACTTTACTCATTTAGTAACAAAGTAAGCTTAACTTATTGGGAAGTATACAACGTATGTCTGTGTTTGCCGATTAATTATAATAATGATATGTAAAAGAAGAATTGTTAACTACGATTGAGCTACCTATTGCTATAAGACAAGCCATATCTTACAGTGTTTTAAAAATCAGGTTCAGAAGCATTACTTTTCTGTATAAATATATATTCGTATGTATATTTATACTATTTTTGTAATTCTATGTATTGTGTACACTTATCATTAATTATGAACTGTACCAACGTCAGTTAAAAATTCTGCCAAGGGTTGCCTGAAAGAGATCGCTTTTTAACGAGAAAGCGCCTGTTGAACTTATCTTTTGTATTTTTCAATTTCCGTTCTGTCTTGGTGTACAATAAGAGTTACCTAGCTTCGTTTGTTGGAAATACGGCGTACAAAGTAAAAGTAACAATAATTTTCCTTTGCAGAATTTGTCCGGGATTTATCAACGATGATTAAATATATTAGACGTTCCTTTTTATAAATTGAATATTTCCTACTTTCTTTCTTATCAAAGATATATATGCAAAATATTTGCCTTCTGTGAATTAATCAGTAAACAATAAATAGATAAAGAATCATGATCGCGAAGTCAGAAGCTTTATCCGTGCAGAGACGGAGAGAAAGAATACAATTTCCGGCGGCCGGGCGGACTGTCGTGAGAGGCGACAAAACAACCCACAGACAGGTGGTAGGGCATTTGCCCGTCTGGATGGCTACCACTTTTAATCTAAAGTATACCGCCAAAACAACCTGGAGTTGTATTGTTATGGCATTAGTGGCCAGATTTCAATCTCCCTTTAATGAGCAGTAGCGCATTTGTAGAAAGCACCTTTGGTGTTGCAAATGTCCATAGGCGATGGTAACCGCTTTTCATCAAGTGGGTCGTCTGCCTGTCTGCTAAACACTTGCAATAAAAAAAGGTTCTAATGTCGCTTACGATATGGCGGTAAAGGCTCGATATCTTGTTGTATTTTGAAAGTTCTAATGTTGTCTGGATTTTTTTTATTTAGGGCGACGAACAATTACACCACTAAGAAAATTGTATAAAATACAAACTAAGGTAAATATTACTCGTGGCGCAACCAGCGATGCTGCCCACAACTATAATAAAAAAATAAGAAATAAAACCGCCTGCTTGTATATCTGTCAGTCAGTTACTACCCAGAGAATCACGAATTGTTTGTAAGATTTGATTTGATTTGAATAGAGTTGTCAATAGATATAACAGCTTCACTACTGGGTAGGATTCGTCTTAAATTCCATACAAGTAATATGAATTTTGTCCCAACGATAAAATCAAAGATATAATAAGCTTCAGACGCGGCGACTATCGACCCACGACTATAATAACGCGCTCGAGCAGACGTTTCACCGAAACGGCGATAATTATGCGTTCAGCTTAGTATGATTCTTGGAAAGACGGCTACAATAGTAATTGATAAAAATACGATAGTGATATCAGTTTCCTTTTTCTCCTATTAACACGTATCTATGCTAAGATAATTATATAGCTGTTATTAATGTTTGTACGTACTGCTATTACATAAATAACAAGTGTTTATTTGAATTGTGATAAAATAACCTGCTTTTGATTTTACATTCGTGGACCAAGATCCCGCAAGCAAGTTCTTCGCAAGTCTCTCTGTTTATGTCTCCAATATAGGTAAAAACGATATCCGAGTTTGGATGATGGTGAAAAATATCCCTAGATACTGATTTTCTACTTACTTTGATTTATTTAAATACTTACTTTTAATATGTGAACAGGAACATTTTAAACTTATGGGGGAGGTAGTATATAGTTATGTACAGTGCCTAGTAGACATAGTCATGTTGCGCTCAAAAGTATTTTGACAAAATAATATCTTGTATTTGTGTACTTCTAATAAAATACTTTTTCCCACATTAATATCTACAACATTAAAAACAAATTACTTTATAATATTTATGTATATTCTAAGAAATATTTCATACAGCGCTCAAAGTATTTTGACATTTAAAAAAATGTGTTTTAGTAATTTAATTATCACAATTTTTGGTTCCTTTTCATCAATATTTTGTTGTACATCCAATGTCGATTGACCTTTAAGCATAGCATCGTGCTGGTATTTAGTCTACTAGCTTTTATAAATGAAATATGAATTTGAAGCACGAGATTAAAGATTGCTCATGTATATACAGGTAATCGCTAACGCGTTACTTTGTCAACGCTACCCGTAAGTCGCATATGGGTGCAGTCACTAACACTAACGCAGGCGGAGCAGGGGCATAGCATAATTAAACAGTGCAATAAACGATCGTCTTACAGTTAACAGAATCCACAATTCTCATGATTCGGCTTTGTTACGCGTTTCCAACAAATAATTCCAATTCTGTTAAAACACAACACACGCCCGTTTCTAATAAAATAATATTGCCTGTTCTATATTGTCAGCTTTGAGTATGATTTTTTTTATATTGCATCGTCTTTCTTCACATTTATTTACCTTTAATTGCTACCGAAAGGATTCTTCTGATTTTTACCTTTTTCAAAGTGGATTTGAAATAAATTAAGTAACGCATTTTTTATTTTCTTGTCTATATACTGTCTCAAAGTTATAAGTTTCTAAGGGCGAAGTTTCAATCAACACATAAAAGTTATTCGTGGGATATACAACAGAAGCTAATTAAAATTATATTATAATTTATTCTATATTCACAATTGGAACCTGTAGAATTCACTAGAATCAGGTCGTAGGTTTTTATTTTTTCAGGGTAGGACAATGTTTGCCTGGACCGCTAGTATTAATAAGTATCGATTGATATAAGACCGTAATATTAAAATCTTAACCAGGCAAACAGAGTTCATTTAATACGTGAGCCCTGTTAGAAAATTATTACAAAGCAATACAATGGTGAAAATGTAAACTTACTATAACCCCGTGAATTGATTATATTCCTCATATTAATGCAGCTGTTATTCCTTACAGATTATAAGCAGAATACTGAGCTAAATTCACCGTCTTCAATGGATAACCCAGAGCTGCCAGATGAGATGATTAGTTTTTAATCCATAATTTGTAATGCGTAGGGTGTCTTATCTAGACAAAACAATGTTATAGTCTTGCATTATTTTTATTTCATTTAGCCCGAATCGAAAGTGACTTTGAATAGTTGCCAACTGGCTGGCGCCTAGTGCTTTCTGATAAATCAGCTATTTTAAGATCATATGAGTCGCGTTAAATTTAATTCTTCAATCTTTGTACGGATTAAGACTTCAAAACAAGAATACTGTCTGGGGTATGCCGCCATTACAACAAGTCTTTAATTTATTTTTAATATCGTATGTCTGGCCATAATGAAATAAATATGTAACAATAAATAAAGCAGTAACCTTCCCTTTCCTACCCCGAATACCACTTACAATCCAAACCAATTCATATTCCTACCCATATACCAACTTCCAACCTGTTTTTTATTTTTATACAGGGGAAATCCGTTTGAGGATCGTAGGCCGCGCGAGGGGGAAAGGTCGCGGCCCGTATGTGGGATTCGCCAGGTCGGGGTGGCACTAGCGCCCCACGATCGGATGTGGAGAGCTATTGCCACGCCACGGTTAGGGATACCCACTAAAACCCCTGTCCGATCCCGAGCGTCCTTTGTCCGGGCTGTGGGCTCGCTCGCGCATTCACCACCAGCCCGGACGGACGGCGGCCGGCCCCTTTGCGGGCTGGCCTCACCATTTGGTAGCCAGAGATCTGGGTCTCTCCGGCTCTACCTCACCGCGAGGTGGGAGGGGGCGCGCGGATCGGCGCACGTCCCTCCTCTCCGGCCTTAATGTGCGGGCGGATCCGGTTTCCCCGCCGGTCGCCCGCACGGCCGTAGCCAACGGCGGCTGGAGATCGTTGTGGACGATTCTCCGATGCCGCCGCCGGCTCTGGCGGGAGGGGAGCGTGGTGGTCTGCTCCCTATCCCGCTCCGCCGCCTCCTTCGCGGACATGACGGTCTCGCAGAAGGAGGCGGCTGCGTCCCACGCGTCGGCGCTCCCAACCATGGCCCTCACCACGGCCGACCAACTTTCAACCTTTTTTTTTTTTTTTTTTTTTTTTTTATACAGGGGAAATCCGATTGAGGATCGTAGGCCGCGCGAGGGGGAAAGGTCGCGGCCCGTATGTGGGATTCGCCAGGTCGGGGTGGCACTAGCGCCCCACGGTGGGATGTGGAGAGCTATTGCCACGCCACGGTTAGGGATACCCACTAAAACCCCTGTCCGATCCCGAGCGTCCTTTGTCCGGGCTGTGGGCTCGCTCGCGCATTCACCATCAGCCCGGACGGACGGCGGCCGGCCCCTTTGCGGGCTGGCCTCACCATTTGGTAGCCGGAGATCTGGGTCTCTCCGGCTCCTCTACCTCACCGCGAGGTGAGAGGGGGCGCGCGGATCGGCGCACGTCCCTCCTCTCCGGCCTTAATGTGCGGGCGGATCCGGTTTCCCCGCCGGTCGCCCGCACGGCCGTAGCCTACGGCGGCTGGAGATCGTTGTGGACGATTCTCCGATGCCGCCGCCGGCTCTGGCGGGAGGGGAGCGTGGTGGTCTGCTCCCTATCCCGCTCCGCCGCCTCCTTCGCGGACATGACGGTCTCGCAGAAGGAGGCGGCTGCGTCCCACGCGTCGGCGCTCCCAACCATGGCCCTTACCACGGCCGGGAGGGACAAATCCGCCCCGATGGCCGCGACGAGATCTCGGCGCTGCTCGTCCCAGGCTGGACACACCTGGAGGGTGTGCAGCGCCGTGTCTTCGTCGCCGCCGACGCAGTGGTGGCACCCTGACGATTGTTCGCGCCTTATTTGACACAGGTACCTCCCGAAGCATCCGTGCCCCGAGAGGACCTGCGTCAGGCGGAACGTTAGGGTGCCGTGACGCCTCTGCAGCCATTCTGGCATAATCGGCCTCACCGCTTGGATGACGGCGAGGCCGGCGCTGGGGTTTTGTAGGCGGTCCGCCCACTCTGCCACCTGGATCTGGCGCAACTCGTCCCTGCGCCCCTCGATCTCACGGGGCGCAGGTCGGCCCATACTGGCCTCCTTCTCCTTACGCCAGACGTACAAGGAGGCCAGTACGCTGGCCTCCAGGTCCCACGGCAGAGTGCCGGCTAGTAGGGAGGCCGCTTCGAAGGATATCGTGCGATACCCACGGACGGCCCTGACGGCCAGCATACGCTGAGTCTGTCGCAGAGTTGCGACGTTGCGAGCCGCCAGGGCGCCCGCCCAAACCGGGGCCCCGTACAGGGCCATAGAACGCACGACTCCCTCGAAGAGTTTTCGGCACGTCACATTTGGACCCCCGACGTTAGGTAGCAGGCGCGACAGTGCGCCCGCCGCCCTCTTGAGTCTGGGGGCCATCTGCTGAAAGTGTGCCGAAAAGTCCCATCGGCTGTCCAGAACCAATCCCAGGTATTTCATACTGGGCTGGACGCCGATGCGGACGCCTCCCACTGTGATGCCAGATCCCGCCGGTGGCTTTCTCCGAGGCCCGTGAAAGACCACGGCCTCGGATTTGTGTAGGGCCACCTCGAGACCCAGCCGCCGGATCCGATGGACCACCTGAGCTACCCCAGCTGTTGCCAGAATGGCTGCCTCGGGGTACGTCCTCCCCCGCGCGACGACCAACGTGTCGTCGGCGTAGCATGTAATGCTCACGCCGCGGAGGAGGACGCCCCGCAATGCCCAGTCGTAGCCGATGTTCCACAGGGTCGGCCCCAGTACCGATCCCTGTGGAACACCGCACGACATCTCTTGGCGTCCCCAGCCGTTTTGGCCCGGGAAGATGACGGCCCGGTCGCTGAGATACGCCCCGACTATGCGGCGGAGGTAGGTTGGCACCCCGTGATATTTGAGGGCCTCCCTAATGCAGCTCCAGGGCATGCTGTTGAAAGCATTGGCGATGTCAAGAGACACCGCCATTAACACTTCACCGCTGGAGACTGCTTCCTCCGCCTGGCTCCTCACCCGCATGATTGCATCAATTGTTGAGCGCCCCTTACGGAATCCAAACTGGACATCGGCCACGTCCGGCCCCTCCATTGACAGGTGCTGGACGAGGCGGTTTGCAATGACTCTCTCGAAGAGCTTGCCCACCTCGTCCAGCAGGACGATGGGCCGGTACGCGGACGGCGATTCCGCGGGGCGCCCCTCCTTTTTGAGCAATACCAGTTTCCCGGTCTTCCACTGCCGGGGAAACCGGCCCTGCTCTAGGCACGCGGTGAAGAGCCTTAATAGTCGGGGCTCCAGGGCGTCGTGGGACAGAACCCACGCACGCCCTGGGAGGCCGTCTGGGCCAGGGGCGGTGTTTTTGGCTCGCAGCCTTAGAACTGCCGCCCCCAGCTCTTCCCGGGACACGCCGGGCACGTCGCTGCTGCTGTCGTCCGCGCTGGGCTCCCAGTTGGGCGGAACCATAGCGGGCGGCATGTGCTCGTCTCTCGAGGGGAACAGGACGCGGATGATTTCCGCGACCTGCTCCGGGGGAAGACTCTCAGTGAGCGGGGGGGCCCACGGGCGGAGCTTTTTTCGCACCATCCTGTAGGGCCGCCCCCACGGATCCTGGTCTAGGCTCGCCAAGAGCTCCCCCCACGCTGCAGACTTGGCGGTTTTTATCGCCGTCTGCAGCGTCTTTTTCGCTGTGCGATAATCCTCGTAGAGACGAGCTTCATCCTCGACGAAGGTCGCGTCGCGGCGGTGCCTCTTTTTATGCCGGACGTACTGGCGCCGCGCCGTGGAGCAATTTTGGCGCAGCTGAGCGATTTCGTCGCTCCACCAGTACGCCTGGCCCTTGGGTCGGTGACGACCCACCCTAGGCATTGCCGCGTCGCAGACCTCGGTCATTGCCGCCCGCAGACGTTCCGCCTCCTCATCGATATCGACGTCGAGGGCGTTACCAGGGGCAACGGTGGTGTTTTGCGAACCCCACTGGCATACCAGTAGGGCCTCCTGGAACGCCTCTCGGTCCAACTTTTTTATTGCCCAGCGCGGACTGTTCCCAACCAGGGCCGTTTGGGCTGGGGGGTTGGAGGTCTGGGTGGAGACGTCGAACCGTATGTAGCGATGGTCCGACAACGTCTCCATCCCCTCCAGGACCCTCCAGCCTCGGACTCGGCCTGCGACGGCAGGGCTCGCGAACGATATGTCCACGATGGACCCGCCCTGCCGTCGTACACACGTGAGTGTATTGCCCCGGTTGAGAACCAGCAGGCCCGTTTCAAGGGCCCACTCCTCCAGCGCCTCGCCCCGGGCGTCAGTGACTCGGGAACCCCACGCCGGTGATTTCGCGTTGAAGTCCCCGAGCACTGACCAACTTCCAACCTAATCCAACCTGAATCAACAATTCCCAACGTGTAAGTTTATTTTGGCATAAAAATAGTTAGTATAATAGAAAATAAGTAGTTTGAATAAAGAGATAAAAAGATAAAAAAGAAACTAGACCCTGTCTTACCACATGACGGGGGGCCCGGAGAAAAAAAAATAAAAAAAAATATCGTATGTCTGATTCCTTTTTCATCAAAATATGTGTAGGTGTTGAAAATCTTAAAATTTCCGATGAAGCCGTGTTTTTTTATTGACCTGGCCAAAAATAATTTTGGTTTGAAATTCGCCCACTAAATTCCTGAAAGTTCTCGTTGAAGTCACGCACAGTCCATACAACGCGACTACACACACGTCACTTCAGGAGGAACTTAGTTGTATCGTGAATCGCATTCACACTATGTAACGTGGTTAACGTTGGAGCATCGTTAACGTTTTAAGGATTTCTTTACCTAAATATTACAAAGTAACCATTATGCTCTCACTCTTATGTGTAATACAAACGATTACTGAAGTGATAACTTCTTATGGGAGGGTAAACCGCTTCGTAACGCGTTATGGCACCAGTCTGTCTTCTTCCCTTTCTCTCACGCAAGTTATTACTTCTGTCGGGCGTCCCGAAACACACATTTTCTTTATAAAGTGTTCACAAATCTAAAAATTTGATAAAAAAATAATAATTTGTCTCATAGTTTTAGACGAAGGATACAACGATTTTCCAAATATTTATAATCAGAAAGAGACTGTTCCGGTTTCCGAATTATTTTACTTTGCCATTGGTGGAAAATTGACAATTGACATTATTTGTGTGAAGTTGATGTCAAATTACAGTGAGTTGTAAGTTAAATTAGTTGATAGTTTGATGCAGATAAAAACTGAGAGCATAAAGAAGTTGTTTTCGGAGACTCCTCTGATGAACATACAACATAAAGTGAAATTTTATGCTATGTCTTACAACTACCAGTGTATACAGATGTGACAATTTCGTAAAGCGATTCTCCAACGGAGACCGCAATAGGCTGTCTGTTTTATTAATGGTGGTGATTAGAGATCTATTCCAATTTTACCAAAATAATGAATAAAATTAATGAAAATGGTACACAACTTTTTTTTTTAGTAATATCTAGGCATAAATCTGATGTTGTAGCATAACTTTACTATTACACAGAAACAGATACAAATTAATTTTCTTTGTTTCCTGGAAACTAGAATTGCACATTGAATTCAACACAAAACAATAAAATAATCCTGCGTAAAAGTAGTGCTTTCCAGCTGCTTGTTTCCTTTGAGTCGCATTCTATTTATCGTAATTTGTTTTATGCTTGCAACATTTTCTAAACAATAACATATTTTACTTTTAAGTCTCTTCAGATGTATTATTATTTAATTAAATATTTCTACTTGACTTAAATTTCAAATCTGTTTATTTTTGTTGCTGGAGTAAAGCAAACACGCTGACGGCGCACACGATGTTAAGTTTACCGCCGCTTAAAGACGCTACCAGCCGCAAAGGGAAACCTGGAACACAATTTAGGGTTTTTATGGCGACACAGTTTAGATCAGGTGTGGTAGCATTCAGACCGTTGTTTTCTCTACCATCTGGCTGGACAGAACATCTGGACTCGTACATTTTCCTGTATAGAAAATATCCTATATTCATCCCCGTTATAGGAAGTGCTAAATTTGATGATGATCATTCCATGGACGGGCTATGGACGTTCTATTTTAATTAACCGGTCCAACACCCATACATCTTTAATTGGTTCTTTGGCACGTATTATTACAATAAATTCTAAAATAATGTTCATATAAAAGAGCAGACTAAAATACCTTGCTATCAGCTTCCGCTTAAAACAATAGGCGGCCTTATCGCTTAAAGCAAGCTCTTCCAAACAACCTAACTTATTATAATTTAACCTAATCTGGCAATGTAGGTGGTACAGATCATAAGGCAGAACTTAAACTATTTTATAAATTTAATTACATTACGCTGTTTTGTACAATTATATTAATTGCCACAATTCATTTGACTGTCAAATATCTAATGATGCATGTTTTGATAGCAGTCATGGAGAAAAAAACTGTTTCATATATATTTACCATAGTATTGAATAAAGTCGCTTTCCGCGTATAGTTCATTGAAATGTTACACGAGCTTTGCCTTTGTTAGAGGACGCAATTTTATTTTTGGGACATTTGTGGGGGGGGGGTCAATAGAAGCTTAACCTCAAGTTTGTGGGGTCGCCACCCTTATCCCCTGGCTGCCATCTTGGAAAAAGGGGTGATAACACTTTTTTCGCGATATCTCGGAAACTAAAAATCGTCAAGTCATAATTTGTAGCAAATTGTTTTGCCTACAAATATGTTTATATAAATTTTTGCCCTAAATTAAAAATTAAAGAAGTTATAAATAAGCAAAAAGTGAGATTATTTTTATTTATTCCTAACTCTTTTCTTTCCCATAGAACTTACCAAATTTAACTTATCGAATGTTAAGCAGGTAGAAAAGGTCCCCGTTTCCCGCCACATATGAGGTAGAGTCCGTAGGCGCGTTTTTATCTGCCACGTTTTTTGGCAAAAATCCTTTAATTTTTAGTTTAAGGCGCTGAATACATATATGTATACATACACTATGCATTCAGCCCCTTAACTGTATACATACTAGTTTTTTTTACCCGCGATATAGAAATAACATAATTAAGGATGTATTTATATTTTCTTGTGTTTCGCGACTTGTATACATAATAAAACTACGTTTGAACGGTTATAAGCGCGGTAATTTATTTGAGTGAAAAGCGGCCGAAACGTCGGAATAACCAAAATCAAATAAATAACCGCGCATAGAACCGTTAAAAATAGTTTTATTAAGCGTTTATTGTTAGTAATCAGATAACCAATTACTTATTTCTCGTGATATATTCTGTTATTAATTGCAGACGTCCTCGGCAATGAGCCATGGGACTCACTGAAGGTCATACGTTGTACGGAGCGTGCTTATTAGACAAGTTAATTAGCTTGCTTGCCAGCAGTGAGACGCAATAAGTTTGCAATGCGGTCACGATGCAGTCTGACTGTGGTTGGATTATGGGGTATGGGAAATATTGCATTCGTGGCCTAGTTCTTTATCTGGTAACCCTCTTGACTTCCTTCGTATCTTCATACTTAAATTAGATTTTTTTATTAAATTAAAGATACGCTTATCAAATATATGAATGGTGATACATCGCTGAATAAAATAATGAACTTTGAAAAACACTACAATCAAACAATCTCTTACAAAACAGTTAAAGTGCCTGTTTCATTTTATTTGTCACTAGCTGACCCGGCAAACTTCGTACCGCCTCAGAATCAATAAACGAAAAACGTTGATTTCTGAGCGACAGAGCGAACAAACGTTTGACATTCAAAACCAAAACATTGAAAAAAACTTCACTTTTAAATTTAAGTTGATTTCTGAATGACTTTTAAATTTTATTGATTCCTAAACGACGGGACGAACATCAAATGTTGACAGGTAGGTATAGTTTCTAAGGGAAAGCGAAATTGTTGTCTTTATTATATTTAATTTTCAAGCATTTTTCATATTTACTCACCTTTTGAATCTTCTCTGGACTTCCACAAATAATTCAAAACCAAAATTAGCCAAATCAGTCCAGCCGTTCTCGAGTTTTAGCGAGACTAACGAACAGCAATTGATTGGCTAAAAATTAACGAATTACCAAAATTATGTGAGAATTCACTCCCAAGCTTTTTATAATTCCCCAAAACAAAGCTGTCTTAACCGTGCTTGTATGGACGAAAGTATAAAAAGCAATTAATTACTTTTCAATTTTCATCAAATATCTTATTTGGATTCTTTCGTAGAACCACTTACCTCATTAAAGTTAAGTAATGCCAGCAACCTACAACATTTAATTAAAACATCTCAACAGACATTTTACTGTAAATAGCACTCAATTTAGCGCCAATGTTTTTCAGTGGTATACTGTGGACCGTATAATTTGTTTTAAGAGTTCCTTTCCTTCCGTTGCCAAATGACAAAAGCGGTACTTTTATCAATTTAGCATACCCGTCCGCTTTCTCTGTTCTTTTTCTCCAGATCTACTATATCTATATAGATGAAAGGACATTGCCCAGTTTGTAAGGAGAGTTAGGCTTCAGAAAAAATGGCACTAGAATTTATGAGTTTTTCACTATTTTGTAGAAACTCAAATAATTATCATATACATCAAAAATATTTCCATCCTTGGACCAATTTTAAGAGATTTTTTCTGGGAATGATTTAAAATGGCCAGATTAAAAAAGAAAACAATCCACTTTTTTTACTGATCGCAAATTTAATGTAATAAAATGTGTGATATTTTTTATCCCGGAATACTCACGAGAATTTTCCGTCCGTAGCGGTTTGAAGGTGTATTCCGACACAGTCTAACTTATCTAAATAACTTGAACGATATAGTACAAGGGTGTGCCAGTTATAATATGCAAATTTTTACAAAAACACGTTTACTCAATCTTCATTATAATAATATTCGTTCGAGGAATTCATACTTGGAACTTGGAAGTTATCATATTAAATTCATCCAACGTGACACCTTATCAACAAAAAGCTGCAGAATTTCACGACCTTCCCTCACCGTATCAGTGGATCCAGTCTCACACACGTTTTAGTGTTGCCAGATTCTGATTTCACAGGGCAGTTCGATATTTTCAGTACCCTATTGAACTCCTTATAATACCTTGATCAGTTCTTTTATATAATATTTGTAATTTAAGTTATAGAAAAATAGTCTCGTTTTTCATTTCTTTGAAAACTATTGTAATGCATTTTATATTTCTTTCATATTATTCTTAAAGTTTGAAATTATTTTATAAATAAATGTAACATAAGTTAATATATAATAATGAAATATGTTATATTCTCAATTATTTGCAACACTGTTGTACGTACCTATCTGGCAATATGGTTTTAATGCATTGTTCTCGCAAACCCCGGGAGCCGGTGTAGCGAGTGGACAAGTGTGTTTTCGACCTTACTACGAAGTTATTCCGGCGATTCTGGCTCGTGAATTTTTTCTTAGTAAAATACCTCAGCCTGATAGGGTTGCCAGATGCATTCATGTAGAAGTAGAATTCTCAATATTGATTACTTTTTGCGTACCTAATTTAGCGGTAAATGTAACACATTCGTTTCGTAACTTAATAACATTACATAAAAATAAAATATAATTGATTGCGTCTGCTATCTAATTGTTTTAATGTTAACCCGCTTTCTTTATTAGAAACTATACTTTCAGCATTGACCTTAGTCAGGTATCAGTCATTGCTCCCGACTTTAAATTTGTCCGTTGTATATTACTGTTATATATGTTTCTGAATTGTTGGTGCAGCAGCGGTGCGGAATCACTATGCTCTGTATACGCGGTACCGAAGCTTCCCGAGCGCATATATTTTTATAAGGTTTTACTGATTAAATTGGTAACCAGTCTGTGTAACATTTGCTTGGCTTAGTAGTATGTATATGATATCTATGTAAATACTTCTGTCGAGTAAAACAATCTTTAATAACATTCATGTTGTATTTCTATTTGATATGAAATTTGCGTGACCGAATTGTAACCTTGAACTTCAATTAAGTATGACAGTATCAGGTAAAAAACAATGTGCAACAGACTGGAAAGTAATAGCATTGTCTGGCGGTTTGACCGTTTGGCTGAATATGATAAACATAATGTAGGTTCGAGTGCCGATTTAGTAAATATCACACCTTTCTCATGCCTCTCGTCAAGCGTAACCGTCGCTGTTATGCTAATATGATACGAGCGTTCTTAAGCGTCTTTGGGGCGACGTAATTAATTAGGTGTTCAATGCTTTGCTTGGTTTCGTCGCAATGGCGCCTTCTGATACAGGTAGTTAGTTAGATGAGTAAAGTCTAGGTTCTTTATTTACTACCTTCGTTCCTCACAGGACCCCTCATATAAATTGAGCAGCGCGGGCCTTACTGGTAGACTAAGTATATCTATCTAACACAAGTCAATTTCGCTGGTTTTTTCTTTGTTGTAAATGTTACTAAAATCTAATTCTATTCAATAAGATTATGGACATGTTACAATAAATTCTGACCTTATCTACATATAAAGGAATAGACATTAAAATAAAACGCTTTTTACTTTTTAAATATTATAATAAAATCAATTTAGAGTCCTTTTATCGTACAAACTTATGATGTCACAAGATTGTACGCTGGTACAAAATCTATGAGGCTGCGACTTTTTGTAAGACGATATAAAGTAAAATTATAAAGTTTGTTTGGCTGTCCTCTTTTATTGTTAGTCAATGTCAGTTTTGCTGTCAAGCGTTCTATTTGCCTTAAATTTTTGCTATACTGAGATAAATATTCGAGGATTTAAAAGTTTTTATTTTTTTTATTATTTAGAACAGTTGTTATCCATGTTATTGGCAACCCTACGGCAATGGTTGACAATATCACAAGAAAGAGGCAGCGTTTCCTCGAACACATCTTCAACTCGTGGTAATGAGTGAGATAACGCGATAATACATCTTTCATTAGCCAGAAAACCCGGCCAAATTCAATTTTAACATATTTTCTAGCTAATGCGTTTATTTTTCACTCTGATCTAATTACCATTCTAGAAAAAAGACAAGAGAATAGACCTTGCTTTAATTCCTGAATAATGATTTATGTTCACTCTTTAAGAAGCAGGTTTCTTTATCTACAGTTTGTCTGTCAATGTTTAAGGGAGTTTAAGACAGATTTACATTATCATTTTCTGGTGATATTTAAAATTACTTGTATTTAATTATTAGTTTTGTTTGGGGATCTAGAAAACGTACTGAAAATTACAAGAAGTCATTGATGATAGATAAGTATTTCTAATAAGTACAAGGATCTTTTAATTCCACAAATTTTATTGTTTTCATTGGATTACTTGATTGGTTCTATGAACTACGATATTGCGTGTCGGAAAGGTTATCCATGTGTGGCGTTAATCAGTGGCCTTTAACTGGCGCTATCAGTTGCGTGATAACAATACTGAATGATAAAGTGTATTCGTTGTTTACTACACGCTACAGCATGATGCTCTTATACCGCTGATAGGAAGCCACTATGGATGGGACATCTCGTTGTCCTACCAAAGAATTAATGTTGACTTCTCTTATAGGCAAACTGGTTAACGGGCCCACTAGATAGCAAGTGGTTACCGTCACCCATGGACATCTGCAACACCAAGGAGGCCGATGCGTTGCCCAACTCGTTGAGGCTTTAAATATCTGTTTATGCTTTTTTGAAGAGCCCCATATTTATATCCGTGCAGGAACAGAGAAAGAATACAATTTCCGCCTGTCGTAAGAGTGGTAGGGCATTTGCCCGACTGGATGCCTACCACCCCTGGTCTAAAGTATGCCGCCATAACAACCTTATGTTGTGTTCCGGCATTAGTGACCAGGTTCCAGTCGCCCATAAGAGTGCAGCAGCACATTACTGGCACCTTTGGTGTTGCAAATGTCTCTAGGCGATGGTAACAGCTTTCCATCAAGTGGAACATCTGTCTGCCATAAAAAAATATTGTAACGCTTCGGGAAAATTCGGAAGAGAGTTTATTCCAGATCGTTTGTGTGTTGTAGGCTAAGGAACGTTATAAAGCATTTAATAGCAAATATCCTATATCTCAAATAAAGTAACGCAAAATTATTGGAAAATTATAGATGTGCCCGGCATTTGATAAGAATAAAATTTGTATGCCTCCACCATCGATCAATTAGTGATCGATGGCCTCCACATATAATAAATACAGTAGGTATTATATGACAAAAGCATGTTTGGGATGACCGCAAGAATATGTAATAAGTTACCTTGTAATATTACGCAAGAAAATAATTTCAATATTTAGTTTAGTTTAAACAAGAATTATTCGAGTGGTTTGTCAAAAAATCCTATTATAGTGTCCAAGAACATTTAAGTGAGAGGAAAAAAATTAGGAAGATGTCGTGTTTTTTTAAATAAAATACGTATAAGGCATCAAATTAAATATTACATTTCACAGAGATAGGTTAAGTAATATTAATATTGCGAAGCTACTAAAGGCCAACTAAGTAATAAGTTCTTAGCCATATTGTATAAGACTTATGTAACACTTAGTTCGCAATAAAAATGATTTTATTTGATTTCAAGACGGTTCTATCCCTGATTGTTATTTGCAGTTTACGTACTGGCTGGAAATTTTTCTAGGTTTTTTGAGGGTTACAGTTACCGTATTACTTACTGCATAAGGGTTGTCAATAAATAGACATCACCGCATAAATAATTTTTTGAATCACATGAATTGTTCCTAAAATTGACGCGTTCACCCATCAGATTTATAGTATGACGTATGGGTATACGTTAGTAATCATGTACTAAAAGTCATAAACATCCGAGTGGTTTATAAAACCTGGGGCCAAATCCTAGCGAAGAAATTTATCGCTTTAACAATATTTAATATCGCTTTCCAGTGGTAAAAGAAAATACCGTGAAGAAGTTTTTTTATAGTAAGAGTTCAGCAGACAGGCAGACAGCGCACTTGATGGATAGCGGTTACCATCGTCTATGAACATTTATAACACCAGAGGTGCTACAAATGCGCTGCTGCTCTCTTAAGGGAGACTGGAACCTGGTCACTAATGCCGGAACACAACTCAAGGCTGTTATGGCGACATAGTCTACACCAGGAGTAGTAGCCATCCAGTCGGGCAAATGCCCTACCACTTGGCTGTGGGTTGTTTTGCCGCCTCTTACGACAAAATTATATTCTTGCTCCGTTCCTGCACGGATAAGAGTCTTATCAAGTCAAGTTTGAGAGTTTTATTTCAAATACTCTGTCCTTTACTGAAGATTTTTCCTGTCATTTTTTCCCAATCATTTGGAATCTGTACAAAATGTGTTTTTCGATCAAACTCCTCTACCCTGGTATTCCCCTGTTACACCTCAGATAAATATTTATTATTGAATCCATGAGCGCAATATCTAGAAGAAGTCCTTGGACAAGTATGGCGGTTATATACATATGTACAAAATTATATATACATTTCACTAAAATTATTTAAATAGAATCGAGGTCAGGCGTAAACATAAATTGTGTGCACACGTGAAGGCCTATGGTGGCCGACAGTTTCCTTGTTAAATATTTCTTCTTACCAAAAAGAAAAACACTTCTTTTTGATAAAGGGTAAAAAGTTCACATTCGCGGATTACTTTCAAAAAACTATTAACTTAAACATGTTTCTATAAAAATTAATGATCTATGCAAAGGAAAAAAACACATTTCTTTCTAAATATGTGCCATGTTTCACAGTTTTTGTGTATCATTTAACGTCATTGGCGTTAACATTATTTTTTTTCGGAATAATATTATTAATTAGTATTTTTTTACTTTTAACTGTATACTGAAATATTGCTTTGGGCTCCCATATTTTCATTGCCCTAGACTAGAGCATTAAAACCGAACTTAAAGACCTTGAACGTATTTTAATTTTGTATAAAATATTTTTTATGACTGCCGGTAATTTGTTTAGTCTTACTAAAATAATGATCTAGTAAATTCGTCAATCTACACTAATGTAATTAATGTGAAAGTAATTATATATGTTTATTTGTCCCTCTTTGAAGTTCTTGAATGAATCAACTATCATTAAATTGGATATATTATTATTTTTAACAATGAAGATGAATAACAAATTTTAATTCAGAATATGTTATTATTTACGCGGGTATGTAACCAAAGTTTACGCGTGGGAAATCACGTGGAAAACTAGTCTAATATATAAAGCTCTCTGCTCTGTTGGTTTTTGTTTATGTTATTATATAAATTCCGGACGTGCAGACGGTCATAGATTAAAATTAAAGCCGCCAGAGTCCCATTACTTCGGTAGAGACCCACGTGTTTGTGAAATAGCGTGACCATTTAATGATACAATTTCTCAGAAATACAATTAACCCTGTAATAAGATGTTAATGGATTGATAAAGTAACATAATTAACTGTTAACAGTATAACAACAAAGTTAATTAAAGGGCGCGCATTCTAACTGGACATCGTTCATTGAAGCTTTGTTACAAAAACGCGCTTCGAACAGTGTGAAGTTTCTACCATTGCGCGATTGCATTATTTTTTCAATACACTGACCATATTGGTTGTTTTACACATAAAGAATTTTCTTAGGAAACCTTTGTATCGCCATGCAAGTTATTTTTTTTTTATTTACTTTATCTACTGATTGATTGGTTAGACAATGTGTCTGCAGAAGACATGATATTCACGTAAGACTTGAAGACCATAAAACCCTTAAAACAAATCTTAATTATTATATTTGATGGTGTGTTTTTTGGATTCTTCTAAATAGACGTTTCGGTCTCAGAAATTGCTGCTCAAAGATATCTAAAAGGGATAATATTGGAAAACAAGTAAATCCTTTAATATATATAACTTACTGTATATTTTGGCAAGTTTTGCAAGTTCAAGAGGTTTGAATGAATAAATAAACGAATAGTTGGATGCTGTGCAATGCTATATTTGAGAAAGAAGAAAATTTCCCTAAATAGTTGCTCGTCAAGTAACTAGTATAATCTCTATCTCATCAAGTAAAAGACTTCGATGCTTCAAAACAAAAATTAATTTACAGTAAAAAGTTATTGAACCCGTATTCTACGTAGTTGCGTTTGATAAAATATCTATTTGTGCGAATATGATTGGCAATCGCTTCTTGGTACAATAATTACAATAAATTAAGTTTATAGAAATTGTTGTCTTATATTTTTATAATCATTGGTCAATAATGCATACTTTAAGCCTGAGTATGCGTCTTAAAAGCTATAAAAATTATAGTATTTCCAAAGATTAACATAATATAATTATGTTTTTTATTCGCAAATATTGTATAATAATATAATTTTTTCAATATAATAAAAATAACGCGAGTGAAATGAAGCATAGCATAGCATTCACATAGAAAATCGGCCATTACTCGCAACAAAACTACCAAGATCAAGGTGTTCAGCGTGTAGTGGTTTGCACTCGTATAAGTAACAAAGGTCGTTTGGTTAATCCCCCAGACAATGTTAACGGGATTTGCTCACAGCAGTATATCCTTGACTAATGGGGTAGCATTTTTATTCCACCACAGAAAATTATCTTCATGTAAGACATTAATTACAGTTCACCAGAGAAATAAGTCCGAAAAAATTAATAAACTGCTAATTTTGAAAGCAGCTTCTGTGGTGCAATATGGTCTAAGTGTTAGCACGTCTTGTTTCACTAGAAAACCGAGGTACCGGATTCGATTTCCGGTAGGGTAAATTTCTCAAATTAACGTTCTATTATTTCCTTACTTCGTTCCGATGTTTGGAGTTAGCCCCTGAGTGGTTCCTTGTATATTAATTACTCTTAACAAAAGCTTGACTAGTTTAATTCGGACATATACATTGAGTAGTAGCTGTCGTAACAGACAAGTTGGATTTTTAAAAAAAACCGTATTCCAGCCAATATTTCGGAAATGATTATACCTCGTTATCGTTAAAGCGGTATTAAATTAGTGTTTATCTTTAATAATGATAAAATTCGTAATACAGCATACCGTTATCCAAATTACCTGCATATTGGAAAACTAATTTGACATTATCCAAGTTTTTTTTGCCAATAAAAACAAAACCGACTTCTTTCTACAACATTGGAACTCGGTGCCAAATAAAACACAAAATAACAAAAAGAAATTTACAATATATATACATATATATGTATTACTTGACACCGACTTCTAGTGTTGCAGAAAGGAGTCGGTTAAATATATTTTTTGGTTTTTAGGGTGAAGTTGGTTTTATTTTGTGTTAAAATAAATTCTTTTTATATGCGCAAATACTTCAGTAGTTAAACATATTATATTAAGCACCTGTAAAAATGGTGGAATTGGCACACGTATACAAATTGCTATCTCAATGTTCGGTGTATATGCTTTTCAACAAGGGTTGCTCGCAATTTCCTTGCGATTCACAAATCAGATCCTTAAGGGTAACTCTCGAATTCTCTGAGATCCACTCCTCAGATCCTGTCTTGGTGCCCATGGGAACACCTCGGGAGTATACATTTATAACTAAAGAAACAATTTGTAAATAGGTTTACCATTGATGGAGATATCGTGTTACGAAGAAGTTGGTTAACATTTTTTGTGAATTTCTCCAATTCCTTGGAATCCACTAATCAGATCCTGACAGGGTGACAATGAGAACAATTCGGAAATATAACCTTTTGATTAAAATAATATTTTTGAAATCCGGTCCACAAATTGAAGGAGAAATCGAGTAACGAACATAGACGAATTGAGAACCTCCTCGTTTTTTGAAGTTGGTTAAAAATTGTTTTTATTTTAAAAATCGCTATTGATCCCGCTCCTTTGTAAGCACACTAAATGATGTTGCGACTTGTGTAGAGGTACATTTTCTTCACTTATTTTTTTTTATGCTGCAGCAAAATACCCAAAAAATAAATAATAATCTGTATATGTACAAACCGTGACGCAAAAATTTTGAAGGCGAATAATGTAGGCACAATTCATATTAAACATTGATTTGAATTAGTTTGATTATGATTGTACTATCTGTAAAAAAAGACGGTTGGACAGGGCAATTAGATAATGGTTGCGTTTCTGCCAAAATGTCTACGGTACTCTAAAATGTCTAGGCCTAGAGCGGTAGCCAGCTTACATCCGCCACTAGTAAAACCCAAACTAGAATATTATCGAAAAGGTCCTTTCAGAGATGTAAGTAACCCACAGGAATTAATAGCGTTAACTCTGAAATCTAGTGAACAAATAAGCCCAAGCTTAGAATTGCAGAAGCCGACTATGGTGACAATTTAAAAAAAAGCATTTTTTAAGCAATTGAGTTCAAACTTGTTTTTATTTTTGATTGTTTTCCTTCATTCCTTTTTATGTATCACGTTTAGCTTGAATTAGACTTTAGTACCCTATGTAATTCTTAAGGTTTTGTTTCTGAAAAAAAATTGTGCAAATAATACAACTGAGATAAAAAATAATAATTTTATGGCAACTAAGGATTTCAGGGCGATGTGAAATTTTAAAATTGTTTTATGGTTTCATTTCATTATGGCCTTGAGTTAATAGGCTGCTATAACTAAAACTCTCTTGTAAATGGGGATTGTTCAGAAAAAATTACCCTCTGATTTTATATTTTTATTACGTAAACTAGGGTATTTTAAAATACTAATTTGAATATTTTTGTATTTTAAGCGTTAGTTTTTTTGTAATTCGATTTTAAAATTATTTCTCCGGTGACGTCATAAGGGACAAGTTTACATGATTTCTTTGCCTAGAAAACAAAAATAATAAAAGTAACTTTTATCTATATATAATCATAGTAATCTGTGCTACTATTTAAATGTCACTGTCATTACTCATTACGTATCGTGATCATTTTAGTGTTTTTTGTCGCTAGGCTTATAATTTTTCGTGTTCAACCATTATTATTTTCTACAGTTATCGTTAAATTTTTTAAGTGGTCTTTAGGGAAATTCCATGTTACAGAACTTAAATCAAATAATGTACAGCTAGATTTTTTTACACCTGAAGCAGGCAAACAGGCAGACGGCCCATCTGATTGGATTTAGTAAGGTCAAATAAAGGCCAAACGCATTTCTTACAAAATACAAGATCGTAAGTTTTTTGTAATTTTAACTAGACAGAAATGATTAGGGACACTATTCCTCGAAATGGTTTTTCAAATAGCTAGATTGAAAATGAGTGAACAATCCCAATTGCTAAAAGATGTTAAAAATCTTACAAGTTACATATAAACGTTATAAGAAAATGCTTTTCCTTTTTTATCACAGTTCGGTAAACATTGCAACGTAACGATTCCAAATAAAATAATGTAATTCTTGTTTACATTAATATTCCCAAACTGAATAAATAATAAATGATTCCACGACTTAACACATGTTTGTTATATTTCTGTGTAAACTATAATGAGGAAACCTGTTTTGATGGTGATAATAAAATTCGCTCAACATCCCAATGTTGTTTTAGGAATTGGTAAGCTAACGAATTCGTAGTAGCCTTATTATCTGTACCTTTTCATTTAATTCAATAAATATACTAGAATAGAAATCTAAATATGAATAATATCTAAATATGATTAATATATAGTTATTATTCTCGTACTTTTTTTTATTTCGTCTCGTAGTTTAATATGGTTATGTGTATCGGCCTGTCGTGAGAGGCGACAAAACAACCCACATCCCGGTGGTAGAGCATTGCTTGACTGGAAGGCTAATACCCCTGGTCTGGAGTATACCGTCATAACAACCTTGTGTTGTGTTCAGGCATTAGTGACCAGGTTCTAGTCTCCCTTAAGAGAGCAGCAGCGCATTGGTAACACCTTTGGTGTTGCAAATGTCCATAGGCGATGGTAACCGCTTCCATCAAGTGTGCCGTCTGCCTGTCTGCTGAACTCATGCAATAACAAACAAACACGATATGTAGTTATAAAAACATATACGTAACATATACATACGAGACAAACAATGCTGCTTCACAAGTCTGTTGAAGGAATGGATAGATTTAGCAGACTACTAGATGACTACCCTACTGACCATCGACGCGTGACTTTATGAGGCTATCGGAAAACCTTCTGCGCACGTGTAATAACATTATTAACTCGAACCTCTTAGTTGTTTTATATCCAAACAGAATTATTTCATTACGGAACATCTGTGTCGCACACCCCACACAAAGTAAGACTATAGAGGCTCTGTAAAATACTTTGATAAATTAGGAGGTTCTTGTTTTTTTATACTTTTGAAAAGAATTATCAGTTATTTTTACTCGATCAATATAGGATTACGAAATTAACCTGTTTTCTCTGAAAGCTTAAAAACCTCCGCCCGAAAGCAGCACAAGTGTTAGAGGGTTGGGTACACGTGTTTTGATTTACTCATTACCAGTAAAGTTTATTTTCTCTGTATTTGTAGGAGGTATTGATCAGTTCTGGCCATGTCATTAGGCATAGGAACAAAGTACACTGTTTACGGCGATTAATATTCCGAAAGCATAGGTAACTAGATTTGTATATTATCTTAGCATCAATACACATAACCTAGCACGATGCACCATTAAAATAAATGAATTAAAAACGTGATAAAAATGTTAAAAAAAATCATCCCTACTAAACATTGTTCATTCGCGAATTGCACTTCCGACAGACAAAACAAGCTAGATGGCATTAAATTTGTGCCGTTAATAAAACCTCAGTTTGAAAAAATAGTGTTGGGGTGGATTCATTTATCGCGAGGAACCGATTTAGCAATAAAAAAAACTTGAGTATTAACCATTCCATAAATGGAAATAGTAAAAGATACAATAGAAAATTCCAAATCTGTGTATCAAAGGCTAGTTACGGCCTCTGGTACACCGACATTCCAGTTTTATAATGTATGTTTAACGTTACTCTTAAAATCTGAAATGTCGATGTCGGTCGACAACCGTTGTGTCGTGAATTTTTTATCTACCCTTATGTTGCGTGTCCACAGTCGGGCAATGATAAAATCTCGAATTTGGCCACTTCTTACTTTTTCTGTGAAATGTAATGAAGAATTCAACTGAAGTGTTTTAAAAAAAAAATTCTTGTTTATCTCATTTTACGGAAAAAAGTGCGGCATTCTAAGGGCCGCTTGTATAACGATCGCCTATAAATAAAATTGGTTAATCACATTGAACTGCCTAAATACGTTTTACACAAAACGTATTGACAGTTCTGTAAACAAATTTAGCGGCAAATTTTGCGTCGTGCAAGACGCTAATTGTATTTAAGGGTGTTAAATACGTTTTGTGTGTCTATATAAAATTAAGCAACCAAGCGGCAATTATGCAAGCGGCCCTAAGAGTTTTAATAGAAAAATCAAAACATATGCTGCCTCTGCCGGACCTTTTTATATCTTCAGAGTGAAGTGCCAAATTATCGTCGCTGTAGCTTTTTTATTATTTTCAATCTGCAGTACCAGTTTCCTTTGACTTTAGTTATTCTGACAACGCTGTTACACTATGAAATGGGCTTGTCTGTAGGCCCTCATTTGTCAGAATTGTGACGTTCCACGACTGGTTCAGGATGATATAAAGAATACCGGGTAGATTCCAGTGTTATTATCTTTTAGCGGGTAGTGTTGTAGCCATTACCGTATAAGTTGACAATTTGTGAATAGGTCTTTGTCATCGATTGCATAAACATCTATTTGATCGAGGCTTCTTACTTACCTGGAAGATATCAGTCCGAACGATTAAACGTCAAACGTCGTTAAACGCCAATTTCACAAGTTAACTAATGCAAAAGTAAATTAAGGTTTATGTAACAATCAGCACTTCATACTTATGAAATTTTTTAACATTTAATTTTTGGAATGTTATCACAATATCCAATAAATAAGTCTTGTAAAACTTAGTTTTAGTGCTCGTCTTTTGAATAGGAAGAAAGATCTTATTAATAAATGTGAAATTATGTTAAGATTTTTACAAGAATACACATTCGGTATAATTTAATTAGAAGAAAACAGTATTGTATTGAATGTCCAAAAGACAATCTGATATTGCTATGAAGGAGACAACATCTATTCCTTAATTTTACATATCAGATCCAATAAAATCTATTTAAACCGATATTAGATCTAATTACAAATTTGTGTCCTCATGTCCCTACGAGTATTCATAATACTTAGATTTCTTTTTTTATCAACAGTCCACCAAGACGTCAGGAGGTGACCTGATGGCCGATCTCCATGCGAAGCTGTCGATGCGTCGCCGAGGCATATCGGGTGCCGAGCGAGGTGGCACCGTGCTCCATACACTCGCCTCTGTTATTCCGGAACCTGGGGAACAGTCATCGCCGCAACGTTCGTCTAGCGAAGATGATTGGGAATGAAGGGACAATAGATGTGAGACGATGTCAATTTCAAAAGCCGTTTGATTAAGAAAACTATTTAAATCTTTACTAACGTCTACACCTGTAATCTAAATTATAGTAAGAGACGAACCATCGTTTTTTGATATAGCAAACATTTTTTTGTGTTTTAACTGTTGAAGCCTTTTTGGTGGTAACAAAATTCTAACGTGGCCTCACAATACGGTTATAAATGAAAAGGTTTTATAATAATTACAAGACGAATACACTACTACTTACTAGCTTTTCGGAAAAAATGACGGTCTGTCTCGAACGATAATTGAGAGTATAGGTTTGTTATTTCCCGCAGACTTTAACTTTTCTCTGTGTATGTGCTATTATAGCCACGATGTTAAATGAAATTTTCGGAAAGTGAGATACGTTTAGCTTTTGTAGTAAGTCCTTTAATGATTCCATACTTGTGCTGGTAATGCCTCAATTGATGTACATCAAGACTTTAATAATGTCAGTGAATGTGAGTCAATAGTACTACAACTTTTATTGCATTACATAGACTCCATGATGTCAACTTATGAGAAACAACTTTACAAATGTCCTATTTGTAAATTTATTCTAATTCCGTATTTATGTCATAAAGCTTTCACTCAAACCGCGAATGACGCAATCAGTTATTAACGCATAGAAAAAATACACCCAGTCCTTGATATGTCCTTTGTTATTAACTATTGCGTGCTTGTTGTGGCAACGCTTTGCTAAGTTACGCTTGACACGCAAACTATTACTTTACCACATCTGATATAGGGTGAATGAGAGGTTGAGAAACTTCGCTTTGATGTTTAATTGACAAATAATTGTAGGTATCTTTATAAGCATACAGATAAAATCGATGATATAACTAAAGTTATAAGTATTAGAAAATCTCTAATAATCGTGAAAAAGGAGCTTTGCTAATAAGAAGCAGGTCGTATCCGCTTATCCAGTCTTACTATGTATATAATTGAGAAAAGTATCCCAACAAACAACGCTTAAGATGTCTAAGGGAATATATTGTTATAGATAAAATATTGAAAAAGGTAAAAAACATTTATAAATGTGTGTGGTATTTACAAGAATTTCGGAGAACCTTGTTAAACCGATTTACCAAATTTTAGATAGTAAAGAACTTTCAACTTTGATGTCGTAATCTATCAAAGGTTTTGTGCCTAACGAAATAATGAAGCACGATACAATACTTTCATCTTTTGTATCTACACAAAATATGAAAGACGGAGACCATTTAGGTTATACGCGTTGCCTGTCTTCTTTGAGCACTGGATTACGTGTGTCGTTATCAGCATTTTAAAAAGTTAATCAACAGTACTTTGGAATAAAAGCTTTTCTTTTCGCAAAGGATTTCGTTTGAGTGAGGTCGTTGTTGTTTTTAGCTTTTTCCTCCATTATCCAAAAACCTTTATAGAGCGACCTGCGGCAAATTTCAAGAGAAATAACGAATTATTTTGTTTGGCTCAATTATGAAGGATTTATTTCTAAATTAGTTGTTGTCTTCAACTTGTTTGTGCTTCTTATTTAACTTTCGGGGTAAAAGAAGAACGCAACCATGACGCTGAAACGTATATTTATTTATATCTCTCCAAAAGCCTAGATAAGAATTTTCATATTCCGGAAATGAGGAATCAATTTTTATACCTAGTTTCTTCACCACTGATGAGTGTTATCTGAGGCAAAATTAGCCTAATAAAGAATCTATCTTCTTATTCTATTTTCTTGCCAAAGGTTAAGGTCTAGTAAGCAGTATATTGTGAATAGGTAACAAACAAAGTTACATTCGGATTTATATACATGTTATTATAGATAATAGTATGTCCAAAACCTTCCCAGAATTTTGGTATTGATTGATACTAAGTAAAGCTAAACAAGGCAATGTCCACAAATTCGCCGGCATCCTAAAGGAACGGCGTTTGTTCAGAGAACTTATATAAAGTACCTTTTATTAATCACGTTGAGGAAAACGTTCTTATTAAAATTGTGGGGTCAATTTATTAGGGAAAACGTATTTTGGCTTGGTGTCTTATTACGTCATATTTCTTGCTAGAATATTATTAAATAGAAATCGCGTATAATGTCGAGATGATTGTATTTACTATGAAACTCAAAAAATCTATCTTCTTTCTTTGTATAAGTCTCATTAAGTTTTCTAATGTGTTTTAATACGAACCTGGCAAACAGGCAGACGGTCCATCTAATGGCAATTGGTTAGTTAGCGTCTCGTTCACAATACCAGGGGCGAAGTTGACGCCTTGACATCCTTTAGGATGGCAAAGAGGGGATAAGATGGGATACAGGGGATGAGACAGAGGGATCAGACAGGAGGAACGATAGACGGGCCATCGGCATTTTCACTCATCGTATGAATCACTCGTCCAAGCGGCCGTAAGGCTTCAAAAAAAATTCTAAGACCCCGTCTATATAGGAGTTTCACTTAAAAACAATACTAATGATATTGACATAACCCGCCATTATGGAAATAATGCTTTTAATGCGATTATTAATCAAATAAATTTATATTATATAATCCAGAGAACCAGTTAATGATGTTTACCAGGGAGTCTACTTTTAGCCGTGCTGCGATCAATTTTCCAAACTTCTTGGAAATGAATAAATTTGAAATCGATTAGCCTCGGTCATTACAATCTCGCTTCCGAATACATAGACCGCAATTACTGTGCGTTCTAACAATGGCAAAAGAATCTACGGTCAGTAATAATAAATTTGTATATTTGAGTAGTAGAGATGTAATACTAGAACATAATATATATGACTAACATGACATAGATTTCAATAGTGTTCGAGAGGAGAATGTTCTGACATGTAGGGCTTACTTTTTATAAGTTACGTTACCTAAATTTAAAAAAAAATGCGCAACTGATTAATTAAAATCTTACGCATAAACTCCTCTTTAGTCAAATATTTCGGGTACAACCTACGTTAATCATTCAAATTTCGTTTATCTGTGCTCCTCTTAGGTAAATAACAGGTAATACACGTTTATAAGTAAAGAAAAAAGATTTCATTTATTAGGAACTGATTTTGATTCTCTTACTTAACAGATGCCTAATCGTTTCTTTACGACGTTATTATAAGTAAGGCCGGTAATGCTTAAATATTTTATGCTTCAAAGGCAAATATTATTTACGTAAGAACACAAATATTCTGTCCCATAAAATAAGCAGCTTAAACATTTTCTATGTAATTTATTTGATTTGATACCTTACAAGTCTTTTCATATATTAAATTTTTATATTAAGCTTAAGTTTAATTTAAAATAATTTAGCATTTGTCATGTGCGTTATACATATACGTTTTAGTATTTGAAAAATATAAAACTCATTGTGTTCGTTACTGACTATACAATAATAATTATTTTGGCTTGTACTCGTAATATCGAGATGAAAAAAAAATTGTGTCACGTTTCTATTCAACTTTGCTTAAAAATAAATGACTCGGATTAGAAATAATTGAATCCTCTTAAATAGCTCTGAATGTATAAAATGTACACCTCTTTATTATCGTACTAATATTATAAGCGCGAAAGTTTGTAAGAATGTATGGATATAATATGTATGTTTGTTACTCTTTCACGTAAAAACTACCGAATGGATTTTGATGAAACTTTACAATAATATAACTTAGACATCAGAATAACACATAGGCACATAATTTATAAAGATATAGTGTGAATTACCTAAAATATAACGATTTTCCATCACCAGGGAAACCGCGGGCGTAGCTAGTACACCTATATACTTAAGTAGGTGCATGCATATGACTTCAATGCATGATTAATGGAATTTTCATATACGTAGCCGTCTTTAGGGATCAAATGTTTTATGATTAATAACATAATTAACAATAACTCATAATTGGTTTACTGAGAACCTATTTTATTAATACATATTATTTCTTAGCTGTAATTTATAAATAACTACTTAATTGTATGACGTATGGCTTTGATGGTGCGTCGTGGGTTATTGATATTTCCAGTATGTGTATAGTTGTACTTTAAAAAAGTCTTTGGAAGAGAAGCGCTTGGAAGATATGGATACCAAACGTCAACTCGCAAAGAGCGACCCAAGCCCTCCTATAGTTAAACGTACAACCCCGCTGGCCAACTATATTGTGCGATATGTGGCCGGGAATTTAAAAATAAATTCGGTTTGGCCAGCCACGTTAGGGCCCATAGGCGGCGAAATAATGACATTTGAGGGGTCGCCGTTACCGAAATCGGTAAGGAGGACTATATAGTTGTAAACACATAATTCGACTGGATTATAAGAACGAATTTAAAACCTACCACTTTGATATAATGGTTACGTATTTAAAGATACTATTTTTTATAGAAATAGCATTTCGCGTGAGTTTTTCAAATCTTAAATCGAACCCGGAGCCTCTGTGTTACAGTAAATTCGGCTGGCTAAGACCTAACCCGCTCGACCACAGAGGCAGTGTATATTTTATATAGGCAGTATTTTAAAACATAGAAATAGAAAGATTTATTTTAACGTTTATATATAAAATACTAGCTGTCCAGGCAGACGTCGTCCTGACCGGAAAAGCTTCAATCGATATGATGACAGCAGCGCCACCTACCGGGTTCAATTGTGAACCAACTCAAAAACCTTTTCTGGCTCATGCATAACAACTTTGCTAAACATCATCACATGATAAATGTATATTTTACGATTCTATAAAGGATATAAAGACAACGTTCATTTTTATATATAAGAAGAAGAAGAAGAAGACTAGAATTGACATTTTGTCCAAGAAAGTGACATATGTCTGCTCCACTATTATTATTTTTTCATTGGCTCTTCATCAGTCTCGAACTTTATACCGTATTTTGTGCATCATCAGGCCATAAACCGAACTTGAAACAGAGTAAACATCTAAGAAGTCAAAGTATGATACATTATCCATTTTGTGGGGGAGCGTTATTTTGACGCTACATTCCTATCTAAATTAGCATGTTTTTAAAAATCTTTCATTACGTTATTCCAATATACCCAGCGGTGTATTTTCACGTGCATAATTTAAATTTTATAACATCCGAAGAGAGATTAATGCTTTGTTTAGTGTATTTTGCAAGTTTAAACATTCGCCTCGCAGACGCTTTAATAAAAGTGTAAATGGAGTAGACATAAGACGAATCTCTACGTATAAACAATGTTGAAATCGTAAATTTTACGAGCTAACTCAAAATCACTCCACACGTGGCCTATCCCTACTGGCAGCATCTTACAGCATCTGTTATATAAAAAAGTAAGTTTATCGTATGTAGTCGAATAACACAAACGCTGGACATTTTGCTCGACTATATCATATTTTAAGCTTCAACGTTCTCGTATAGCTTGTTTTATTTTTATTGCCTTTAGCTTAGTTTTATTAATCAAATCAAATCAATTGATTGTCAAAAAAATTACACAGAAATAATGCGTTCATAGGTTCTAGCCTGAATCGCGAACACCAAGTACGTATGTTACTGATTTAACCATTTATATCTCTAAAATTAATTGAATTATCTTAAAGGTTTCGATAAAAATTCTAATTTGTGCGCATTTCTATATTGAGGGTTAATAATACCAACGATTTGTCGTTGTTTTGTATTATTTTATTATTAGAACTTTACACACGTGGTTTCGCGTAAACTTTATATTACGAGATATAGAAATCTAGAGAAATTACATTATGTCAATATTCATAGTAGTTAATTCATGTCCAAAGAAACAACGAATATACGAACATGTAAAAATTCGCTTACGGATATGATTGTTATATTATAATACATGATGTCTTTTTATTGATTGTAAAGCCTGATAAACAAAGAAGTTAGCCAATACTTATGTGAAATTCGTCTCTTTATTCACTTCTCGAAATCCAGCCTCAACCAAATTGTGAGTTATTGAATATGGGTGTAATTGTAATTGTTTTGAAGGAGCTTTTTGTTCGTCATTTGTCGTCGTTCTAAATTGTAAACGTGCGTTCTATTTACAAATCGGAAAGGGCTCTCTCGTTCCGGGAGGTTATTACGATAATCGTATTTCTCACTAGTGGCTATCTTGCTTTCGTTTCTCGGAAGGTGCACGGCCATGTTAACCAGTGCTCCCCGCAAACTATTAACCGGTTCCGACAGATTAGCATTAATTATCGATAAAAGAAATGCGTCCTTTGACCATAATATATGGTCAATAAGTTATAAGAAAAAAACCCAGGCTAAATATAAAAATGGTGCCATTAGAATATTGACCGGTATGTCTTAGGTGAGAGTTATAATGGAGCGCTTCTTGCAGTAGTTTAACAACTAATTATTATGGTATAATTATAAATATTCAATACCTATTATAATGCAATCATTAGTGTAATGATTAATATGTATATATGTATATGTAGATGAAAATGTTTGATATAAATGAAATTCAATTAAAATTAAAAGTATATTAAATAGTTATTAGAAAATGTGAAATATTAAATGTAAGTAGCACAAAGTTACGTAAAGGGGTGGTCGCAGACATTGCTAAGTTTATATTTGCTAACAGTGTTCATTGCAAGTACTCAGTAGTATGAAATCTAGGCTGTAAAGAACTTGTGGAGCGCGTGCCTATTTCGAGAAATTCTATTTATAGAGTGCACTGTGAAATGCTTTAGTGCCGTCACTCTGGCTACTACATTTATGTTCAGTCGATGCCCTTACCCAGTTACATGGAGCAAATATAGTTTGCTCTATTAGTCTGCGATCTTCAAATATATGACTTGACATTTCGACACGATTTTTTAGAATTTTCTCGCTTTCTATTAGAGCTCATGCTTTTACTAGGGTAAACATAGCTAACCAGGCTGCTATAATATTTGCCTTGACTACTTGCTAAACAAAATGTGTGATGAGGAGATGACAATACTTAAAACGGTGTTTGGAATTAAAATTGCTTGATAGGATATGTCGATAGTGATTGGCAGAGTAATTCGACATGGTGCGGATTTGTTTAAGTATATATAGTATTATACAACTTTATATAGCTAATTGAACTCTGTGCTATTCTTGTGGTGCTTACACAGTTTCTAGGCTTTATCATAAATGAATATGGTATACTAAATTGTAAAACTTATGCTTAATAATAATAATATCTATACATATCGGAAAAGATATGGAATGTCAAAGTTTACTCGTTAATATGTCGAAGCGTTAGCAATGTTGTATTACTAGATATGAAAAGATAAGTTAAACGCCATTCCTTTGTGTATAATCGTAAAATCTATTAATATAGTTTTATAGAAAGAAAATTGAGATGTGACACATAAGATTTTCAAATTCAGTCCGTGACTTATATTGCCTGTATAAAAAATCAATGTATATCTCATAGTATGCAATTTTACAGAAAGCTATCTTGAAAATTTCTCATATACACGACATTCGATACTGACATTAGACGGATCAATAAAATTGAATCAATTTTGTTAAGGCGCTTTAAATAACACATTGAATAAGTCATGTTTATGTTTACACGAATCACTTTGAATGCTCTGTCCGAATTGAAAGACAGAAATGAACTCTCTAACATCAGTTTAAGATGGCGACATTATAATGATTCTACGCTGTGATATTTGAGATCTTTTATTCTTACGCAACGGCGACATCGATTTGTATGCAGCGAATAGAATAACATATATAACAGTCACATATTGGTGACTAGCGTTAAATATTATTAATGAACATGAATTATGGATAAAGAAAGTTCAATGTTTCACAAATCAAGGTTAAAAAGACTGGTTCGGTGTAAACTGTAAATTATTGCCAGACGTAACTAATTAACGTGTCCGACGACGTGTGTCGTAAAGAGAATTATGTTTACATTCCGATGGAGCCGACATCGTTAATGTCAAGATGGCATCTGAATTTCTATCAGCGAGCAGATGGAAATCAAATGCATAAATCGAAGTATAAAATTGTAATAGATAAACTTGATTAAAAGCTAATTGGGGAGGTACTAAGTAAAAGTCCATTACCAGTTTAATGTATTTAAAACCTTTGGGATGGGCTTTTACGGTCCCATAGCGTCGACGGTGTATCGACGGTGTGTCGATGTCGGGGTGTGTCGATAGGAATAATAATAATATTTTCTTTGTATATAAATAAACAACCTCATTAAATTACCAATGCTAAGGGCCGCTTACATGACGATCGCCTTTAAATAAAATTTGTTAATCATATTAAACTGCCTAAATACGTTTTACACAAAACGTATTGACAGTTCTTTAAACATATTTAGCGGCAAAGTTGGCGTTGTGCTAGCTAGTCGCTAATTGATTTTAAGGGTGTTAAATACGTTTTGTGCTTGTTAAATAAATTTAAGTAACCTTCTGCAAGCGGCCCTTAATTAAAGTGTGGTATTTTACTTTAATTTCAAGATACAGTTTGTCTAAAACCTTTGTACTTTCAAAATGTAAATGACTGACTTAATTTAAAATCTTATCTCTTTTTTTATAATAGGTACACTAGGTTTATGGACTCGTTAAAAAGTGTTATTCATAATAGCATTTGGTATTCGATTATGAAAAAAAGATATTTTAAAGGAGTAAACGACCACAATAATATAAACATTGTATAACTATTACGAATAAGAGGGGATTTGTGACTACAGGAAAAGTGATTAGACGACAATACAATTCATGATATGGCGTTTGCTAATTTTAAAACGTCTATACTACATCTCAAAAGGCGAGTAGCCTGTTAGTAATCTTGTCGTCGGTGTTTTAGAGTAATTATATAAAAAGATAATTCACTGCGAATTATCTTTCTGCAACAATTTAGACTGGATATTCAAATAATGAAATAAACAAATATCAATGCCAAGGTTAATTACAATCACGTGTACACCACAACACGACTGTCTGACCCGTGTACATCGTTTAATAAAATACGCGGGGAAATCCACATTTACAAAAATTCCTAGAAATTTCATATTCCCAAAAAGATGAGCATTGTTAACTTTTTTGTTGTTTTTAAGTATCATTTAAGGGTATTATATTCGCGTGTCCAATACGAATGTGTATCGGGCACGTGAGACGGTTGCCCAACGGGCGAATTAGGTAAATCTCTGGCGGCGTGTACCTTTTTATTCCGTTTTGGGCACATTTGTATGCTGGTGACGGGCCACGTGCTCGCGACAGTTAAGTTCCGACAAATAGCTGTACGCTGGACGCTAGGATTAAACTCGGATAATCCCAACAGTACTTGATTATACTAATGTTGTAAGTTTACAAGTGTCGAACTAACTTAAATTTAATCCAACGAGCACTATAATGATACGACTTGTAAATGATTATAACTAGTCTGTTTTGGCGTTTTAGAGACAAGATATAAATATATTTTTAACAACGAAATGTATTGTATTAATCGGCATTTAAATATTATATTATTGTTCAATATATTAGAAGACAATTAAGTAATCTAGTGAAAAATTATGAATGGAAAAATATATATGCATTAGAATATTTTTATTAGAAGAGTATATGTACATACATATATACTATAAGTAATCGATTTATCAGACAAGTTTCAAAACCATGCTAAGCTAAGATAAATGTTGATTGCATAGCATGGAAAACCCAAAGCCAGTGGCGTTACTATCTAATTTGACTCGCACACGATTCACAGTTTAACAGTTGTCATTTTACACGGTTGTAATGTTTATTTAGCTGGTATGAAAGCGTCGAAAAGCAAGTGCAGGCGTTGGTCCGTTCGTGCGGGCTGTATTCACGGTTAATATGAACCTATGAAAACTGCCTACTGTAAAACGAATCGAATGCCTTTTCAATGTTATTGAGTACCTTCAGATCATTTATTTAGTTGGTTGTATAAAAAAAGTAATTTTGCTATTTGACAATGTTTAACGTCGTTGCAAATCTGTTTGAGTTTATAAAATGTTAAAAATACAAATTAAAAAGTTCTTAGAAGTACCCTCATTTTATTACTGTGAACATAGAAATTAATGTATAATTATAAAAAATTAACGGTTACCCAAATAAACGTGCGTTGAAAAATAGTGTTGTTATGAGTCCCTGACGTATGACATTAATCTTTGAATTTTCGCTATTATTTCAAAACTAGATGTGTGCTATGGTCGTCTAGGACAAAAGTACATAAATTGGTGTGTTTAACAAATGACATCTTTGTCTTGGGTTCTTTGTTCTTTATGCATGTTAAAATATAAATATTAGCGCGAGACACTCATCGTAGTCGATATTTTCGTCTTCTGTCTTGAATCGGGCACCGCGTGAATGACGTAACATATGCAAACACTACGTCAGCTGGCTTGCCCTTGAAAGTTTTGCTGAATTTTATTTCTTGAGAAACTTCGTTTAAATCTGCGTTATTGCCGATGTTACATATATGTATTAAGTTATAGCTCTATGAAAATTTAATACTATTTTATTGCACTTATGGAGATAATCTTTAAGGATTCACTGTAGATAACATTGGGAAATATTTTAAGACTAATTATCTACTTTACATTCACCAATGACTAAACATTGATTGTAAAATCGACAATTTAAAAAAACTTAATGTTACATTTTTTCTAATCTTCATCCCATTTGTAACAAACAATACTTAACTCACTGGTTACGCCTGGTTTCCTATCAGAATCACTAGTAAAACTGGTGTTTGACAGATTTTTTTCAAAAACATATGCGAATTCTCGTCATTTAAATTATTAGCTTGATATAAATGGAAATTAATGAGATTTCAGGTTGTCAGTGAGCGGTAAGGGAAGTTCATTTCTTTGTATGCAATCGTGGCTAGTCCATAACCTTAAATAAAAAGACTGCAGTCTGCTTTTGTGCTGACGTATTATCAGGTTGAACGCTGACCCAGTTTAATTAGCTAAGTAAAAGCCGATTCTTGCCTGTAATCAATACGTCAGAGCAACATTAACGCTTAACAGTCTGCTTTTATATCCTGTTTGTCCTGTTTAATGGCATTGTTTGTATGGATTTTGTGACAAATTTCTTCGAATAGTAAGTAACGGACCGGATATACAGGACATAGAAAACAGGCTATCAACAGTGCTATTACACAAAAATCAGCAACAATCTTCAGAAGTATTGTTACTTAAAACATAGTTTTGATTGCGAATTTCGGGCAAAAATACGGGGGCGTGGACTTCACACAAGTCGATTTCCCATAGCCTACCTTTAAGAAAACAGTCGAAAGCGGCATGAATTTATCGGCGCTTATGTGTTTTTATTCGTGCATATATTATTACTATCTCTTACGCTCGGCGGCTTTCCACACATATCGGATGAAATAGCAACTCATAACCCTATTGGGCACCGGTTTTTGTTTCAAAATATGCGGTAAGTTTGCAAAATTAAAAATACAATTTGTAATGAGAACATACATAGCAAGTTGACGTTTTTTCAACGGTGTAGTCGGGTACTTGTATTATACGGTATATTTTTTCAACCAGCTTACCCTAGCCGGATGGCCGCCCCGCGCCTCTGTTATATATAGGTTTCTATTATGACCGGTTCATTTGAATTCATTACCAGACTTTTAAATCTCGCCGCTCACCGAATGCATTTGCGTTTTATGCTAAACTAATTAAATTTACCGTAAATTGTCGTGGTGATATGAATTTTAACTAAATATTGAAACTAAATGTTAATACAATGCTATCCGCCCATATATACGCATTCTAAGAACGGCCGAACTATAGTTACATTTATATTAAATACTTCAAGCTGACATCTTGTGTAATAACACCTTAACGTTTTTGCCTCTATGATTTTCCTATAGTTGCGTAGGTAATAAATAAGGTCCAAAAGTTGCTTTTCCTTGCACATATCTACGTAAAATGAAAGCTCGCCAAAATAATGGCGAAATTGTGCAGTTACTTTCGAGATTATAACATAGAACACGATCGAATTGTGTGAATATGGATGTATGAATGATTTTAGGACTTGATAAATGGTATTGTTTTAGAATGGGATATTTGAAAATTCTTTTAATTTTTTTGTGCAAGGCCAATAGTTCAGTCAAGTTTGAATTGTTGTTAAGTCTTCATATTTCTCCCTAAACCTTTGAACAAAATCAATTCCACGAACAAACTTACATCACACAACTTATATATCTATATATGTAGAAGTCAACGTGTGATGTGTGTATTTTATTGCGTTCACAGAAACAATACCACTTTGTCAAGCATGTCAAATTTATGAACCAACCAATTCCACAATTGATCTATTTCATACATATTCATAATATACATGTCGCAGCTGACCGACCACTGTTAGGTGCTTTAGATAATAACATTGTTTCTAGCTTTATATTTTAGAGTTTTCGCCATTTTTGTAGATAATTTATCAAGCTAGGTGTTAATTAATACTCTGGCAGGGTGGAACAGAGATATTTGAAAAGAATAAATTCTAATAAAAATCAAGCAGCTGTAGGCAAAAAGGTAAACAACAAAAAAATATCAAATTTATACAATTTATGCAAGTTAACCCAGTACCAAAGTTTCTCGACATAATAAAGCCGTGAAACCCCAGAGCTAGGGCGCCCGTTGTTTCTTTTGAAATAAACTTTGAATTGAAACAATTTCTCAAACAATGACCTTTGTTTGCACCCTGCCAAAGTAACTCGCTCTGAGCGTCAAATGGAATCTGAGTAGCTAATAAGGCTTTTGTAATCGCCTATATTAAATTAAAATTATGTTGATATTATATTGAATTTGTTAACAATAAATACTATGTATATAACTAGCGTTATTAAGACTTAATTTTTAATTAATTGTTCATAAAATTGGTTGTTAAGCACGTAACTACTATTAATTTTAGTTATACTTGCCTTTGTTATATTAAGTTTTTGACTGATTGATTTATAATGATCTACAACACTATGTTATAGCGATTTTTACACTCCATGCATTTTGTTCAAGTCAATGCAAGTTTCTAACTCTATTGTAATAGGTACAACAAACAATAGTCAAATAATGTTTTAAGTGGGGTTAGTATATATAAATTTGTTTAAGAGTATAACGGTATATGTAAGTCATTAATTTATTTTATAAATGAACTGTAGCATTCGATGTTTTGTATAATAAATGAAATATGTTTAAACTGTTTATGAAATGAAGAATCTATTAAGCCACTAATTAGTCTGATAAGTGTTAGTGGTGGAATAAATATGATGCCGGTTTTATTGTAAATTCAATGTAGTTGCAATCCTACGCCCCATAATATACATAATTATGTTTATGTATGATTTGATTTTAAATGTTACGATGTATGTATGGTATTTCATTCATTAATTATAATGGAATTTAAATATCGAAATGGATTTGTTTCATTTTATTCCCTCGCCCAAGGTAGTTGGCTTCGTTGAAAATAATTATGTTGGATGACTGGAGACCAAATTTGTTTTTCGAACGAATAATGTCCGCAATTGAGGAGGTCAGCGACTCCTTTTTACACATTCTGATTATTTATAACGGCCGACGGAGGCACCTCACTGGATAGCTACGTGTTTCGGGTTTTACACAACATTGCCCCAGAATAACACCAGTCAAGATTTCCTGGTATCACAGCGACGAGTATTTCGGAATCGGAAATAAGGATTCTCGGAAATCGCTGGCCTCAGCGGTCGAGGTGCGCGCGCGCGTAGAGAACAACTTGCTCCCAAACCGCATGCATGTGTAGGTGTGAAATCACGAGCTACTTTCCTACAACCAAACAGTACTTTTATATGCTCCAAGGCTTATATGTGTGCTATAAATATACTAGTACTTATATATAAAACAGAAATGAAAATATATACAGAGTTACTACTAGCAATTGAAATTGTATTCCGTCCGAATTATGTACAAGTAAAACAGGATTTCAAGAAAACATTTTAATGAAGAAAATGTTATCTGAATCTTATGATTGTTAATATATTTTTGGTGGGTTACCGTAAATTTGAATTCTTATAAAATGAACTATCGGTAGAGAATGTCAGGTATTTTAATCTAGTCTATTCTTTTTGGTACAGACTCCAACGGCTTCGTAAAAAATGTCTGATCTGACAATTGTTTTGACATTGACATTTCTTTACACATGTAAACAAATACAAATTTAGAACATTTTGCATTACTTATACAAAATAAAATGAAAATATATTTAGTTATTTTTAGGGACTCAGGATACATTTAATATTACATTTAAAGTTTGTGAATCGTTATTAGTATAAGTTATTTCTTTGACTCTAGAGTTCTCCACAGAAATGGCTGCTGCGTTCCAACAACAGATATTTGCGCTGGATGCTCGTTTTAATGCATATCGAGCTCCAAACAATCCAAATTTCAGTAAGCGATTAAGTATCAGCATTACGTATTGAACTTTATACACACATAGTTTATGGTTAAGTGTATATAAGATGTTTAAATTTTCTTTATAGAAACTCTTTACATTCGTCGTCGAAGTCAACTCTTGAGAGAAAATGCGAAGTTCAAGGTATTTCATATTTTATTCCAATTAATGTATGTGTACAACAGTAGGTAACTCATATATGTATTTGTCCTTTAGTTTCCAAAAAAAGCTGCAACAGGAACACGCATATTTTTCGCTATCTTCATTCATTGTGTGGAAATGATGTAATTCCTATCCTCCTTTTAATTCCTATCTTATGCCCCAGGTATAAGCTAGCTCATTCGAGTTTCATTTAAATCCATTCAGTAGTTTGCATCTAATGCTCTAACAGATAGACAAACAAAAATCCTAAAAACTGCTCTTTATATAATATGCATTCTACAAATTCGAAGCATTTACACATTTATTATAGTATAGATTCCCAAGCAAAGCAAGGTATGCCTGTGTTAAGGATATAGTGAACAAATCTAAGGTGAGCAACACCCTATTTCACTAGTTAAATATAGGTTACTCTATCTGCAAATGACTATAAACAATATTTTAATGATAAATAGGATTAATACAAACTAAAATCACTTATAGAACTTGGCGATGTTTTACAGGATATAGAAACAATAAAGAAATATTTAAATGTTCGAAGTCAGTTATTGCAGAGAAGATATGGAGTGCAGGATAATATTTCTATTAGTTCCAGCTCTTCAAGGGCTAGATCTAGCAGTAAGGTAATTGTTATAAATCATTCCTCAAGTTTACTAGTTGTGGTAGATCAGTGTCTAGCTCAAATGATTTGGATTCTTTTGTATATTTGATTAATTCATAAAATATATATTCATTCCAAAGACTATGACTGACACATTTAGTGTAATTTATTTTAGGTTTTCATATTTCAATATAGCTCCACCACCCAATGACTTCTATTAAACATTACAGGCAAGCATACTTGCGGATGAGTCTCCTTCAAGCAACAAAGAACCTTCTTCCAAGAAAAAGAATGATCTAACAATCTCAGAGAACTATGCCTTTACTGGTGTGCATCATATATTTGATCAGGTTTGTAGCTTATGTATTACAATACCACCTATTATTTTTTATAACTAGATCAACACCTTTTATTATAGGTATGAGTTTTTATTATAACCAACAAAATTCACTTTATATCTCATATAATAATTAAAGTGTCTCATATCTAAATCGCTCCCAATATCTTATCAGATCATCTTATCTTATCTTATCAAATTTAGCTGTGGATTTAATGGAAGTAGATATTTGTTTAATTAATCATTTTAATTTACTGCTCATATTCTAAATGAAAAGTAGAGTGTTAACCTGAGGTGAAAGACCTATTTAGGCACTAGGAACTATTAGAGCCCCTAAGCCCGTGCGCCAAACCAGGCCATGCTTAAATTGGTACCTTTCACCTCTGATGTAATAATCTACTATTGTACGTGTGTATATCTCACTGCATTCCTTATAGACCCCTAACAACTGATGAAGTTTTGTTTGTGTTTGAGTTGGTCGGGATGGTTTAAATTTATAATTAGACCCGGTTTTATTTAAATACAGCGCCAAGGTGGCGCTGTAATCGAAATTACTATTACTAGGATAATGTTAATTGTAAAAATAATTGAGTTTTGTATGTAGTAGTACAATTCAATTTGTTGCATTAATAAAGACTATTAAATATAAAATGTTTACTTTACAAAGAGTTCAGAAAATACTGTACAGTTATTTTGACCTATTAACCGTTAGAAATCTTCGTTGAGCTACAATTTTGCCAAATATTACTGTACTTTCATGGTTCCCAACTGTTTCTTCTGCTTTTAAGATATGCCCAGACTCGAAGAGTTTTTGGCCTTTTGACTTATTATTCGTGACCACGCTGACGTTCATTATTAATCGCCCGAAACACATGTTATATAATAAAATTATCATAATAAAAACGTTTCATATATAAACATTGAGAAACACGACGACAGATCTAAAAAGTTTCTGTTTTAAACTGCACTGTGGCTCTCGTGTCGATTTGTGCTGCCACCTGTAGTGCACATTGTCTAAACATATAATAATATTTTAAAGTGTTTATGGTTTTGGCAACAAGCCCTTATGAACCTTCTATCATTTTAAACATTTGAATCAATAAATTAATTGTATCGATTTAGTTTATAACACACTGAACTAATGTTAGAGTTAGAGTGTTCTTAGGCTATGTTCCATTAGGCACTCACAATGACCACGTTCACAACCGCGATTTTTCCCTTTCCACTTGCTTGCCGGTGTTACAATCGTAAACCCAAGTGGAACAGCTATTCGACCCACCTCTTGACATGGGTCATTGTGAGCGTTGTGTGATCGAAAATGATGACGTCATTAGTGACGTTTTCGCCACGACCACAACGATCGCAGTCGCCCTGTGGAATGGCTAGCAGAGCATTTTGGGCGTTGTGAGCTACTAATGGAACGCCCTGTTCAATGATTTATAGCACACTGAACAAGTGAGTGTTGTTAAATTCGCGAACAACGACCGCTCGAAGCTATGCTGCGCGTCCAACGATGGGACTGTGTCGATATGCGACGTGACGGCCACGCCACCTAGGGTCAGCGTCGTGCTTGATGGACATACGAAAGCCGTTACAGGTATGACATTATCATAATGACTCTGCTCCTGCCATTATGACACCTGTCATTGACTACGTTTCAACGGTTTTCAGTGCGGTATTTGTTTGATTATTTCGATGTTTCGGCTGCTTTTCAGTAGCTGTGATCAAGGAAGGCAAAGATATCAAGTGTCAATGACTTAATGTTTAATTAAGGAAGGTAGAGGTAAGGAATACCATCTTATATAGAGGGGAAGGTGAAAAAGTGACCAGCAGTATGCTGAAAGTGTTATAGCAAATAAGACGAGATCACAATATTGGTTTTAGCCAATTAATCTTTAGAGTGACAGTTTCATGTTTTGCTTTTCATAAAAAAGAATAATTTAGATTAAAACCTAACAGAAAGTATAGTCTCATATACTCACCGCGACAGCGGTGACATAAAGATAAACTATGATGTGAATTAAAAATTGTTGAAATTAATAAAATTACTAAAATTCCAATATATAAAACCTAAAATATATTCTTAGTTTAAAACAATTGAGTATATATGTGAGGAAACGTGTAGTGTGATTTGATTATTGTTAATTTTCAATAATAAAACAAATGGAAATCTTTCAGTCCTTGTCTTAAATTATCCTATGCTACTGTAGTGCGCCTTTATTATACGCATTTTGATAAACACTTTTTCAACACAGAGATGGTACTCCTTACCTTCTATCCTCTATATTAATGTTAAGTTATTATATAGCCTACCCCCAATTGTTCATTTTAATTATTTAGCTTTTGTCTATGGTGATATATTATATATTATAGACTCACTATGGGAGCATAATCTTAATCACAAATCTTTACCTAACCACCCAATGGAATCTAAACCACCCTGAGGCCCACATAAAATTTCATCAAAATCGTAGAACCCGATTCCAGCCCCAAGTATTTTGTTTAGATTGAAGGGGTACAATATGAAGTTTAGTAATGATCCTAATTTTTATATAGCCCATATCCAAATCAGGGATAATCTAGCATCGAATGATGAAAGGATTTTGAAATCAGTCCAGTAGTTTTTGAGTTTATTCATTACAAACACAAATCTTTCCTTTTAATATATTAGTATAGACTAGCTGACCCGGCAAACATTGTTTTGCTATATAAGCAATAGGTTGACCCAACCTACAAATTTAATGTAAATCGGTCCAGTCGTTTCAGAGATTAGCCGTACAAACAGACAGACAAACAGCGAAACCAAAATTAAAAAACAATCTAATTTAGTTCTATTGACTCTTACATCCCCTGACTGGTTTTAGCATTTTTTTTCATTCTACAGAAATTTGACCTCTACAATTTTATTATATGTATAGATAAACGATACATATGAACCTGCAAGTGTTTCGCCAGGTTGTGATTGGTCGGCATCAAACGAATTGCTAGTGACGTGTGGTTTGGACGGTGCGCTGTGTTTGTGGGATGTGGTCGCGAAGCGGCGCTTGCGGCCGTCCCGACCAGCTCGGTGCCCCGTTACTGGCTGCGTGTTCCAGCCGGGCTAATAACAATATGGTATTGTATCCTGACTATAATAACGAGCTATGTTAGACACCGTAAAGGATCCGACGTTTTTATCTGTACAGGAAAGAAAGGATATTCATTCCTGCAACCTCTGGTCTAGAATATACTGCCATAACAACCTTGAGTTGTTTTGGGCATCAGTGGTTGAGGTTCAGTCCCCATTTCGAGGCCGGCATAACATTTGTGTTGAAAATGTCCTGCAGCTAGTCTGCTGTACATACTTCAGCAAAAAAAAAAAAAAATTTTCTTTGACTAGAACTATCATGAAGGCTGGCACCGCTCGAGGAGGTCGAAGTTCTCAATGTCTCCACTGGAATTTATCCACGGGGTAAGTACCAGTATTATAATAATAATTTATTTATTAATTTTACATTTGGAATAGTATTCTGTTCCGAAATTCAAAATTTCACTATCAATACATTGTAGACCTTTTTGCTTGTTCCTACTATGGTCTAGTGATGGCAATTACAGCTACTTTAATATAACCTTCACTGTCGTTAAGTTATTTCATTTTGTCACTGTCATTTCACATGTGAAAAATCACAACCCATTATATTTTCAATTCAATAATATCATATTAAAACATAGCCATTTAATATAACTTAAGTCCCATATTCTCTTTACCTATTAATCTATTCACTGCAGCTATTAATAAGAAGGGACGTGTCAAGGTGACAACTAGAACTGCAATGATTATTGAAACTATAATATGAGTTAATATATCCCACAGCCAGGGCGTCACTTTACACGGCGTTATAAATAAATTGGAGCAAATGAATGCCATGAATAGAAGACAAACAGCTTATTTATCAAATCATCCATAACTGACGACAATTTCAGTTTTTCTAAATTGTCTGGACAATGATGACAAGTCTGAGAGCCATTTCTGTTGGCCCAGCAGTTATTCCCAAAAGTATTATTAATCTATAAAAGATTATAGATTAACATTTTAGACATTTTTCTTACACACACTTTTCACTACAGGGGCCCCCTGTAGCCTTGGGTCCCGCATCATTCATAAGACTGATACGGCGGTAGCTACGCTCGTGCGACTATGTATTCTTCCCTGAACTGTAATCGTCAGACAACCAAGTTACGATTGTGTTTATAGGTGTTTACATCGGGTTACTCAAGTCTGATTCCAGACACCTAGACGGAGGAAATAACGAAGAAAATTCGTTTCCGATAATTACCATACCAGTAATCGAACATGGCACTGGACGGACTGGCAAAGGCTTAGTCCACTGAACCGCAGAGGCCGTCATCATTTGTCATTGTCATATAATTTGTTTAGCGGAATTTTTTTATGTATCTAAAACAGGCGGAAGCAGTATTTTGGGTGGGCGAGTTCTATCAATAGCTTGCGAGTCCAGCGGCAGGATGTTCTGGGCCGCCAACGATAAGGTGAGCGTTAATCTC